>JADRCD010176999.1:12913-24644 GCA_019843815.1 Montemys delectorum
GAGAGAGAGAGAGAGAGAGAGAGAGAGAGAGAGAGAGAGAGAGAGAGGAGTCAGTTTGGAGTCAATGCAGTGATAGCAAAGGAATTAAGTTTGTTCATGTAGTTCAGAGCAGGTCAGCAGAGGCAGTTGAAGCCAGAGAATAATCCAGAAGATTTAGAACAAATTGCCAGAATTAGTTTAAGGCCAAGCAGAGCAATTTAGTAAGAAGTTGAGAGAAGCCAGATTGAATCAGTCATCTTAGAGAGTCATCCAGAACAGCTGAGTTGAACCAGCCAGCCAGAGTTCAGAAAGAGCTAGAAAGGGTGAACTTATTTTGCAGTAAGTCTCTGAGAACACAATTACATCAGGCAAACAGAAGATACATTTACAGTTTTTAATAAAGCTGAAAGTATGCCAGAGAATATTCAAGTTTTACTGCTTTCATTTTTCTTTGCACAGTCAGCTGAGTTCTGAATGCTTTTTTTAGTCAAAAAAAATTGCTCAGCAGATGCCTGTGACAGATTGTGTAAAGTAAGATCATGGATAGGTGGATGCCGTGAGCACAGGCCCTGCTGTTCCTGAAGAACTTTCTGGTTCATAATGACAGATAAATTTATCCATTTGAATAGTTTAATAAATAAAAGTCTTAGAATGTATACCATTACCTTTCACACAACTAATCCTCAAAGAAGAATTAGCAGAATCATTTCTCTTCCTATCCTTCCACCTGAAATTTAACTGCAAGACACCTGCAGTAGAGTTCCTGTTTTTGCATCAGTGTAACTATGGGATGCTTAATGACAGTCACTTTGTGTTTAGTTTATATTATAAATTCATAGAACTTATTGTAAGACAAATCTACATTGTCTATTATAATCTGCTCACCCTGTCTGTCAAACGAAGCACAGCATATGAATGCTAAATGCAGAGTTCTGGTGACTGATCAATGTGGCTTCATAGTCAATTTTCTAGTTTATTTAGATAGAACTGATTTCACTCAGTATGCCATTTCTATAGTAGATGAAAACTTTTACCTTTGGTGTCAAAGAAAAGTTAATGATTGTCTGAATCATTAGCTAAAAAGTGAGAAATAAAAATATGGATATTTCAAGATCATGGAATCCTTCTGATCCCAAATGTATCATTGTAGACATTTAAATTTCCTTCCATGGCATTTATTTTTATCCTTTCCTATTGTTGTTTCTTACAGTAACTTCCCTAATATGTAGCATTTACTACCAATTGTTCCTCTATCTTCACTAAAATAACAGGATAATCTCTCTTTCCTCTGGGATAAAAATATGTTAACTCATTGTCTTCCCTGATGCCTAGCAAAGGAAGGTGGAGATCCTGGACTTGTAATGTGTGGAATGACTATGAGTAATAACAAGCACAGTACGTCTAATTGCTACTGATGAGTCCTAAATACTTTTCTCTGAACACTTGTCACAGCACTGTTGTTTCCTCTTTGTTTCAGCTTCCAACTTTAAATGGGGCTATTTGTGAACAGGGATGTAGATTTGCAGACCTGGGACTTAGCAAACTGTACTTGGTGAATAGTTTAATTTTAGAAGGCATTATTTAGGAGAGCATAAAGAGCAAGCATCTCTAAACAAATAGGACTCTACCTCTTTTTGAAATCTGTTTTGTGCCACTTATTGGCATGCTACAGTTCCAATCTGAGATGTTCTCTACAGGTATGTTTGAAATGTCTCATCTCTAGCTGGTGATTCTATTTTGGAGAGTTATGAACACATTCAGAGGAGAATCCAGCAGGGAAAGAGGCTCATAGAGACTGCGGTTCCATGCTTTTATTCCCAGTCCATTAAGTGCTGAGAAGAATCAGGCATACATTTTCAACCACCATGGATTGAGCTCCATTTAGGCTTGTGCTCTCAAACTCCAAGTCAAAATAACATCCGGTGGCTTGCTCTGTTCTTACCATAATGCCTTATTCTTATTGGAGAGCTGTGATTTATTTTCTTCTTTTTTTGGGAGACGAGAATATGGATCAGGGGGGATCCGACCTCCTTCCTCACTGAAGACACAGTCATGTGATCTATATATTCATAGAAGATGAGAGCAACTGGGACACCATGCAAATACATGTTCCTTCAAGAAAGCCAGAAGGTTTGCCAAAAAAGGCAAAGAGGTATTTTTCCCCCAGCTAGCAGTTAGCAGAATACATGGGGTAGAGCTGGAAGACATTTGTGTCCACTGAGGCAGGGTATAAAATATCCAAGGCCTGATATAGCAATTTGGATTCTACCTTGAGAATTTTCAGCTATACAAATCAGTAGTTTTTTAGAACTGAAATTATTTTGAATTATGCTTTGATACTAATAGGATCCTGACTCATTTATCAATTTAAATATCTTCAGACTCAGTAGCTAATGCATAAAATAGTCGCAACAGAAAGTATAGTTGCATTAAGAAGTTTTAATAATATAGTATGAAACTACATGTACTGGTAGTTCTAAAAATAGTGACTACTAGCTGGGCGGTGGTGGCACACGCCTTTAATCCCAGCACTTGGGAGGCAGAGGCAGGTGGATTTCTAAGTTCAAGGCCAGCCTGGTCTACAGAGTGAGTTCCAGGACAGCCAGGGCTACACAGAGAAACCCTGTCTCAAAAAAAAAAACCAAAAATAAAAATAAAAATAAAAATAATCACTACTTTTGAGGCTTTGACTGTGCAACAATATTATAAACACTTTGCAAATGTTAATTTTTGAATAACTGAGGTGTATTTTTATGATGGAAAAACTGAAATGCATCAAATTCAAAAAATTGTTTTCAGTTACAGAGACTTTAAATGGCAAAAATAATATTCAACAAAATAAGGTCCACAGGTTTATTGCCATCTTGGTATGACATGCCATAGCTTACGGATTTACTAGTGACTTTCTTTCTGTAGTAATTGTTGCATATTCCCATTATAGATGTTGTATGAAAACAGTAAATTCTTATCCTGGGACTTTCCTCAAAGTCACCTGCATAGTTGCTTTAACTCAAAATTGTCAAGCATAGTCCTACTGCTTCTACTTCCTTAGGCCTGGGGTGGGCCAGTGATTGGTTCGGCTAACAGGTAGGGGTGGGGAATCTGAGACAGCGGGCCTGCTGCTTCAAAGAAGCATTGTGACGTCCCTGGAGCAGACTGTATGTGCAGAGCAAGGGAGATAAAGGAAGGCATTTCAAGACACATCTTTTCATATCCCTGGGTAAAAATGTTTATTGCTTCACAACTGTTGTTCATTTATGAATGGGAGAGGGGGAGGGGAGAGGAGAAGGAGAGAGAGTGAGAGAGAGAGAGAGAGAGAGAGAGCATACATGCACTTGAAGGTATATGTAGACATGTGCTCATGTGTGTACAATGGCAAGAAGGCCAGAGATAGAAACTGGATATCTTTTTTTGATTGCTTTTACTCTTTGAAACAGGGTCTTTCATTGAATCTCAGCCTTGTAGAATTTGGTTAAGATAGTTGGGCAATAGGCTTCAGGGAGGTTGGGGTAGGATAAGAGAGGCTCCACGGTGTCTATGGATACAACTCTAGCTAAGACTCCTAGCAGTGGTGGATATGGATCCTGAAGTGGCCATTTCCTGTGGCCAGGGAGGACTACTAGAGGAGGGATAAGGACAGCAACCTACCCACAAAACGTTCGACCCAAAATATGTCCTGTCTACAGGATGTTCAGGGACAAAAATAGAGCAGAAATGGAGGGAATAGACAATCAATGACTAGCCCAATGTGCCACTCAACCCAAGAGATAGAACCAGTCCCTGACACTATTGATGATATTCTATTATGCTTGTAGACAGGAGCCCAGCATAACTGTCCAATGAGAGGCTCTACCTAGTAGCCAATGGAAACACATACAGAGACTTATAATCAAACATTAGATGGAGCTTGGGAGTCCTATGGAGTAGTTGAGGAAGGATAAAGGGACCCGAAGAGGTCAGGGAACTCACAGAAAGACCAACAGAGCAGAGTCAACTAATCATGACACTTGAGGGCTCCCACAGACTGAATCACCAACCAAAGAACTAGCATGGGCTGGACCTAGGACCTCACACATATGTATCAGAAGTGTGCCTTGGTCTTTATATGGGTCCCCTATCAACTGGAACAGGGGCTGTCCTGAATCTGTTGCCTGCCTGTGCATCCTGTTCCCCTAACTGGGCCACCTTGTTTGGTCTCAGTGAAAGAGAATGTGCCTAGTTCTTCAATGACTTCATGTGCTCTGTGTGTGTGTGTGTGTGTGTGTGTGTGTGTGTGTGTGTGTGTGTAACTATAGAGGGGGGCTTTGACTTCTCAGAGGAGAAGAGAAGGAAGGAATGTGGAAAGGATCTGCATGGGGGGTACTGGGGGGAGAAGGACTGATATTGGGATATATGGTGAATAAATAAATAATAATAATAAAAAGAGCTGTGGTTACAAATCATAAAATATAAATTTATTTAATGTACGCTTCATTTGATATAAAAACTTTCATAAACTAATTAAGACCAAAAATGGTTGAATTTGTATTTTTATGCTAGATAATTGAGTAATAAATAACTGAGGCAAATGATTAATTGAATTAAAATGAACTAAGGAAAACGTAAACTTGTGCCTTGAGATATTCTTTTGTGTTCTGTTATCTTCTTCTGTGCATATAAAGTATACCATGAGGATCCAGTGATTGTCCTTAGGAACATAAGATAATTTCCCCTAGGTCTTATTCTTCTCTCAGAATTCTTCAAATTCTTCTCTCCCTATTTTAAAAATATTTGGGGGTAGCATTACTAAACCTGTACTTTATAAATGCATCATTTCTTGTTTTGTCTTTGACTTTCCTTAGTTCCAGATTCATGATGCACATATTTGCCTAAAGAAAGTTTTCCAAAAGAGTCTGCTGACTAAGTGAGTCATGCTATATGAAGCAGAAATTTTATGAAAATATTCATGCCATGCCTTTGAAACTTCATGGGACTTACTGGCTTGAAATTTTTGATCTTACTCAGGCATTCTATGAAGTATCTCTCTCCTTCTACTATTTAACCTCTAAAAGAAAAGTACACATTAATACAATCATAAGCAGGGTTACCATACAAATTTTTCAACCTTGCAGAAGGCAAATTTAGTTAATGTTTGCATAAAGTCATAACTGCTGGGCAGATGTCAACATCTAAATGATTTCCAGTTTGGTCAAAATAAATTTCTAAACCATACTTTCATTTTCCAGTAGGATAAGAAATAACACATAAATAATGTATTCAAGTGAGGACTGGAAGTGGGGGCATTGAAAAGCCTGCAAATAAAAGTTGATTTTTATTACAGCATCATTACTATTTTAGTATTGCAAATTAGCTGATATCAAGTTTCAAACTATGCTCGCTAAGTAACTGGAGATGAATTAGTATGGTTGCTGGTCATGTGATAGGTTCACAAGGAACTTGTTATTGTCTCTGCAATATCTTCATTGAGATTACAATATTCATATATTTTCTGTACCTAGGATTATAGCTCATGCTTTCATTGCAACATATTAATCACTTGTAATTCTAAGAAATAGTAGGAAACTATTAACACTATAGATATGAGCTTAAGTATTATTTTTAGCTTCCCTCCAATTAAAATATTGCTTTAATATACTTTTGATACTACTGAGTGTCACTATAAAGAATCATCTACCAGGGCTTACACATTCAAGATAAAATGTATTAACACTTATTACCACAAATTTCTTCATTAATATTTTATAAAATAACTGGCACAGGAAGTGCCATTAAATATCTAAAAGTTGCTACCTTGTTTATTTGTTATCTTTAGTTGGATTTTAGAGGAGCAATTGGAATATGTGTTTCTATGTGATTCTATTGAATTCTAGACAAATTTATAAGTTGCTGGAGTTTTTTAAATTATAATTTTGGAACTTTCACATTCAAAAGATAAAATATGCAGGTTGTAGACTAATGGGCTAACTTTCTTTTAAAAGAACATTTTCCCCAAAGATTTTTATATAAAGACATATCAGTCCCCTTTCTTTTTGCTGTGACAAAATGCCTGAAAAGCACCTTAATGAATTTATTTCTTTTATTTTGACTCACAGCTTGGAGCTGTATCTGGAAGGCATGGTGGTTAGAATAAGAGTGCCTCAAATGTGTTCTCCCAAGCATCCACAGTGCCTCCAAGTATCTAACAAACAAAAATACCCAATATCCTCAATGAAAGACATCTGTACTTGTGATAGTTCATTTGAATTGTCAACTACACTGAATTTGGAACCACTCCGAGGACACATTTCCTTTCTTGATAATTGTTGTCTTATCCAGCATGATTACCACTGGGTTCATATAGCGTGCTAGCATGGAGAAACTCAAAAATCATTTTATTTAAATGAATTACATTTACATCTGCATTCTCATGGATGGCTTATAGCTCTAAACAAGATAGCCAGGCTAAGAAAGCTATACACCCAGACTCATTCCTCAGGCCTCTTTCTTATTGGGTGTAGTTATATGACAGTTACAGTTGATAAAACCATTTATACCAGAATAGTAATGAACATAGAGCCACTGGGGATGGAAGAATAAAAATGATAATAAGAAAAGGAAAAGATAAATGTTAAAATTTCTTCTCAAATGTGCAACCTAGATTTAAATATATACAAATATGTACATGTATGGCAGTGGTCTGCACAGGTAACTTAGGCTCAGTCGAGTATTTGGCTTTGAGCCCTGGAACCTCCGTGGGTAGTTTTCTGCGTGCAGGGGGCAGAAGAGGCTTGGCCATAATTCCTGAGTCTTTGGTTCCTGTTTCAGTCACAACTCCTCACAGCTGCCCCCTCAGGAGATGTGTGCTCTGTCAGGCAGACAAGCCCCAAGCTCTGAGCATGCTAGCTGGACCCTACAGCCAGTCATCTGACCACAGTACAGCCAGGCATGCCACACCCCATACAATATAAGAAGCAGTTTGCCCTCTCCTTGCTCTCTTGCTCTTTGTCTCTTCTCTTGCTCTTGCCCTCCTTCCTCTCTTGCCTTCTTCCTCTTTTTTCCTGCTCTTTGTTCTCTTCTCTTGCCTTTCTTGCTCTCTTGCTTTCTTCCTCCTCTCTCTCTCTCTCTCTCTCTCTCTCTCTCTCTCTCTCTCCTCTTCTCCTCTCCTTCTCTTCTCCTTTCCATCTCTCTACTTGACTAGCCTATTTTCTCTCTCCTACAATAAAATTTCTCATTTATACATTGCCTCCTTTCTAACTAACTCGCCATGCAGCCACATGTCAGCACCAGGGAAAGAGAGACACAAGCCTTAGCAACAGTCCCTGCTTTAGTACAACATGTACATACCCAAAAACTTACATGGATGTGAAATGAAAGCTGTGGAAGGACTTTTGAGTGAGAAGAGGAGGGGGGACATGAAGGGTGATGTGGAGACAGGTGAAATGAAGCCAAAAATGGAAAAATGGGGAAGGGGCTCTAAATGGAAGAGGTCGCTACAGAAGGAGTGTAGGGAGGATGGAAAAATAAAGCTAAGGATGCTTGAAAAGGCCTAAGGAGTCATTTTATATTTACTTAAAATTACAAATGATATATCTGTAAGTGTATATGCATACCCATATATAACATATTTATAAATGAAGTCATGCTACTTGGACTGACAGTGTGCCTTAGCAGAGCCACATGCACATAACAAAAATCTCAGTGCTAGGCATAAGAAATGTCCATTTGAGTTGTTGGTCAGGGTAGTACATGAGACTCCCAAAACAACATAATATATTGCTCTTGGTTGCCTCCCAGAGATCGAAGATCAATCTCTACTGCTGAAGGTACCATATACTCCAGACACAGAACTGCAAAGATTCCAGCTATATCTGACTTGCTAGCTTCCTCCACGAGGTCTGCTTCTCATGATATGCGAAGGTGCTTTGCAAACTGCTAGGGGCCAGAAGCAATGCATACTCCTACACATTTTTAATGTTTGAACCACAACATAATCGTCATGGCAAGATACTCCTAAAGGTACAACAGTGGCACTCACGTCTAGTTAAGCTTAAGACAAGCTCAACAGGAGAATCATGACTGGTTCTTGAACCCTACACAAAAGTTTAGGGCTATTGAAAACATTGTTTTTTCTTTTTTTTTTCCTTTTTTTCTTTTAATTTAAAACAAAAACAAAAAACAAACCCTGTTTCCTCCCTCTTCCCCCTGCTCACAAACCCACCCTCTCCCACTTCCTGGACCTGGCATTCCCCTACACTGGGGTATAAACCTTCACAGGACCAAGGGCCTCTCCACCCATTCATGACCAACTGGGCCATCCTCTGCTACATATGCAGCTGGAGCCATGAATCCCACCATGTGTGCTCTTTGGTTGATGGTTTAGTCCATGGGAGCTCTGAGGGTATTAGATAGTTCATATTGTTGTTCGTCCTAAGGGGCTGCAAACCCTTCAATTCCTTGGGTCCTTTCTCTAGCTCCTTCATTGGGAACCTATGCTCAGATAAATGGATGGTTGTGAGTCTCTACTTATGTATTTGTCGGACACTGGCAGAGTCTCTCAGGAGACAGCTGTATCAGGCTCTTGTTGGCCAACACTTGTTGACAACCACAATAGTGTCTGTGTTTGATAATTGAATATGGAAAAGATTCCCAGGTAGAGTATAACCCTATTAAAAAATGGGGTATAGTGATAAAGAATTCTCAACTGAGGAACACCAAATGGCTGAAAAGCACTTAAAGAAATGTTCAATATCCTTAGTCATCACAGAAATATAAATTAACACAACCCTGAGATTCCACCTCACACTAGTCAGAATGGCTAAGATCAAAAACTCAGGTCATAGCAGATGCTGGCGAGATTGTGGAGAAAGAGGAACACTCCTTCATTGTTGATGGAATTGCAAGCTGGTACAACTGCTCTGGAAATCAGTTTGGTGGTTCCTCTGGAAACTGGACATAGTACTACCAGAGGACCCAGCTATATCACTCCTGGGCATATACCCAGAAGATGCTCCAACATGTAATAAGGACACATGCTCCACTATGTTCATAGCAGCCTTATTTATAATACCCAGAAACTGGAAACAACCCAGATGTCCCTCAACAGAGGAATGGATACAGAAATTGTGGTCCATCTACACAATGGAGTACTACTCAGCTATTAAAAACAATGAATTTATGAAATTCATAGAGAAATGGATGGATCTGGAGAATATCATCTGAGTGAGGTAACCTAATCCCAAAAGAACACACATGACATAAACTCTCTGATAAGTGGGCTAATCTTCTGATTAGCCTAGAAGCTCAGAATACCCAAAATACATTCCACAAACCACAAGAAACTCAAGATGAAGGAATACCAAAGTGTGGATGTGTCATTCCTTTTTAGAAAAGAAGAACAAAATACCCATCTAAGGAGTTGCAGAGACTAACTATGGAGCAGAGACTGAAAGAAGGACAACCCAGAGGATCTTAAAAGAGAACCTATTACAGAGACTTTACTAGGCCATCATAATTCCTAACCATATTCTAAAACATAGTTTCTTTTCCACATATAAGAATAGTTCCCGCTCCTCATCAGCAATGGTTCTTTCTGCAGGAGATACCACTATAGAAAACCACAACTGTTCAAAATGCGGAGATTGACTAATTGACTGTCTTGTCCTAATAGACACATCTACAAGGGAACTTCTGTACCCAAAGCTCAGAAACATAGCAGAAGAGGAGGTGGGAAACTGTTTAAGAGTTAGAGGTCTAGGAAGTCTGCTTTCACCTTTCTCCTAACAGGACAGGAAAGCTATACCTATAATACCTTAACAATATGACTATCTAAATAAGACTTAAACAAAGGTAACACCAATAGACATGCTAACATGGGAGAGGAAATTATCATGGAGCTGTAGTCCTAGACTAAGAATTACATGCAGCTAAATAATGCTGAGAGATGGAAGATAGAGTGACCCATAATTGGTTATCCAATACCAAATCATCATACATATACCTGAAGTCACACACATATGTGAAATCATACCCTATAAGCAATATTCAATGAGTGAAGTAGGTTATTTTTGTGTATTTATGAATTTATGTGTATATGTAACAATAACAATAATAACAAAAAGGACATGAATTTGTAAGAGAGTGAAGTTGAGGAGACCTGGTAGCGGGAGGTGGAGAGAAGAAAATGAAGGAAAGAAATGATGTAATTATATTTTAACTAAAATTTCAAAAATTAAGAGAATAAGATTTCACTATAGTTTTAAAAATGAAAAAAAAAAAGAGTAGAACCTTAGCTAGCTGGAATAATATGGATTACTTGAGTGTGACTGAGAAAGGTAACTTTCGGACACACATGCACATCCCAGCAATGCCATGAAGAGACTAGTGTTACTTATGTAGCTGGATGATTTAGGAGATTGTCGTTCTGCTATTCAAGAAATGCTTTGCCTAAAAATATAAATCTCAAATTTGAGAAGAGAGACTTTTGGAGCCGTTTAATGGCTTTAGAACTCATGGACTGCAGCCCATGGGTTAGCACAGCCATGAAGGGTGTGCCTCAGAGAGACAGAGCCCCAAGGTGTCCTGAGGACTTCATGGTGTTGTCGAGTTCTGCTCTGCTTCTTGCCCTCATGTCAATCCTAATTTATGAGTTGTGTGAATACTCCAAGTGGGCTTCCAACCCCTCACTGGACAATGTGATAGGCACCTACAATATTAGTGATTGAACTTTTTCAAGCACTGCGGCCAGAGCAGATTAGTGAATCAACTACCACCTTCAAAAGAACATAGAGATGTATATTGTTAGCAATGGCCACTACCCTTAGAAAGAATTTAGAGATGTAGATTGTTGGAAAATTAGACTTTGTTTTTGCTGGTGGCCTTGACGTAGAAAATTTTGCAATTTAGAATTCAGAAAGTCACACTTTTGATTATTGAGTGAGGGATGTTTTTAAGGTCAGGGAATAAGAACAATGGCAACTCAACTAGTACAAGCTGATGTGCCCTTCTTGCTAAAACTGGGTTGGTGATCAAGGTTGTTAGCATCACCAAGTGCCTGAACCTAGAGATAGGCAAGACCATAGATCTGTTACCATGGTAATGCCCCCCCTCCGTTCCCAAGAACCCCTAGGGCTACCCAATTTTACCTGGGCAGCACATGCGTCATCACGCAGATATAAAGGAGAAGCCCTCCTCCCTCCGGTCTCTTTTGCTCTCCCCTTTCTCTCCTGCGCGAGACCTTTCCCCACCCTCCCCAATTAAACCTTCAACACGTGGTATTGTCTGGACCTGGTGTGTGGAATTTACCGCGAGTCGTCTCTTATACTATCATTTTGGAGGTTCCCACCGAGATCTTATCTACGACTCGCTGGTATATTAAGGGAGTGCTGGCCCACGGCGGTTGCGGGTGGCGGTCCGGGCGCCACAACGGGGCGGACGGCACCGGAGCGGAGGGAGGCGCGGGCACCACACCACCAGAGCACCAGAGCAGAGGACCGGCCCGCTCCCGCTAGCGGCCCCGCTCCCGCCACCGCCGCCGCTGCCGCCGCTGCGACCGCGCCACGAGCGGCCCGCTCCCGCAACCGCCGCCGCCGCTCCCGCTGCTGCCAGCTGCGCGGAGATTCAACCAAGTAAGCTATACGTTTCTGCGGCTGCGCGGAAATTCAACCAAGTGAGCTATAGTCTATCCCCGCCTATCCACACAATACCACGTATTTCCATATACCAGTCCGCTATAATTTTCACACAGACAGCGGCATATTAATTAATAGGTCCATCC
>JADRCD010177000.1:8332-24567 GCA_019843815.1 Montemys delectorum
ACACACACACACACACACACACACACACGCACACACACACACACACACACACACACACACACACACACACACACACACACACACACACACACACAGACACACACACAGACACACACACACACACACACACACACACGCACGCAGACTGTAGGTCAATATTTGATAGCAGAACATATATCCATTTCATCCACATGTAAACCATCAGAAATAAGTCAGAAGGTCAAGTAACATGCTCTTCCTGAGAGAGAGAGGTAAGAAGTCATAACAAAGTACAAATTGAAATGCCTATATCAGAAATTCCTAAAATTATATTTATTTGTGAAAGAAGGCTGTATTATTTATCTTACTCATAAACATATTATCTCTATTGCTCATATGTTTTTTTTTGTCTAAATTTCAAGTACATTTTATTGTAATCAACACACACTAATTGTGCATACTTTCTAAGGTCCAATATCTCAACCCATGAATACAATATGAATACAATATGTAAATATGTTTATATGTATACATATTAGTACCATGTATCACATGTGTAAATCATATATATGTAATATGTTATAGCAAGACTAGAAGAATATATAACTAATGATAGTTATCACCTTAGGAAGCTTTAATTTTAGCTTTATTTATTTTTAATTGTTTATAGTTTCTAATCTAAGATAAACACATACACACACATACTCATTTTGATTTCTACAATAATACTTTTATATTAATCTTTCAAATACAAATATTCTTATATTTTACATAGAAAAATTAGAAGCAGTCATTCTAAATTTGCATAACAAATCATTAAGACAAAGTCTCTATAGTACTATTAATTAATTAATTAATTATATTATTTATTTCATGATCTAACTGTAAATTCAATTTTGATTTTACAAATATCTCATAATGATGGGCCGCATAAGAGCCAAAAGCGATTTGTGGTTCATTAGAAAGAGAAAGTACTCTTTCCTCTAAAAAGGACTTTTCTACCTATTCTTCAAAACTCCATTGTTTTTTGAGTTCCATTTTATTTTTTGAACAGTTTGATCAGTAAGTAACTCAAACAGCCTGTGCAAAATACCGTATTTATGAAACACTATGGTTGGCCTGTGCTTTACAAGAGCATGATTTTAGGAAATCAGTCCTTCTAAAAATAAAGACAAAAGGAAGTCTCTGGTGTCTGTGGGATCCTTCTAAAATACATCTGAAAATATTATTTCATACAGAAACTCAGATTTTAATCGCATTAGGCCAAGAGTATATAAAACAAAAGCCTTCTTCCATGTAGCTCACTGTGATCATTAAGCTCATTTGTAGCTCACTGTGATCATTAAGCTCATTTGTATTATATTCACTACCAAAACACTAGAATTAAACTCTAATTCAGTCTTTTATTTAAAACTTACTGTGTTTTACTTCCCATTTTCTACAAATCCCATTTTCTTGAGTTGGCTTTTAGTAAAATATAGAGAGGCAAAAAATGAAAATGAAGGGAAAGCCAGGACAATGAATTACAATATGTTTGTTGTTTGTTTGTTCGAGACAGGGTTTCTCTGTGTAGCCTTCCATGTCATGGAATGTGCTTTGTAGACCAAGTTGACTTCAAATTCAGAGATCTGCCTGACTCTGCCTCCAAAGTGGTGGAATTAAGCTAGTGTACCACCATGGTGGGCCAATACAGGTTTAAAACAAAGTAATTTCCTTATCAAAAATAGCTACTCCATTGGACAAGCATAGCAACTAAATAAAACAAAACACAACAAAACAAAATGAAAATGCTAAAATGCCTTGGTTGCCTAGGAGCAGGAGTCAACTCATGTCTTCATCGTAGCTTAGTTGCTGATTTCTCTGCTACAGAGCCTTAATTTACTCTTATCTTCTTGTTTATATTTGACCTAGTCACACATGGGAGCATTTCCTACAAGCAAAGGGGCTTGAACGCAACTGTAAGGCAAAGGAGCGGGGACGCCATTAAGAACCAAGCTCTACTTTCCTACCTAAATGACCCAGACTTTAGAATGGGTACCCTTTCCTCTCAGATATCACAAATGCACTAAACACACAAGTTTTCTCTCGAGCATCAAAACCACATTCTGCTTTACAAGTTGATCTCAAAACAGTCTCCTTGAAAAGCAGCGTGTTTCATTACCTTATCTGTGCGGTTCTCTTAGGACGGGGATTCGCCTGAGCATATCTGGAGGCAAGTAGACCCAAGGATTTCTCCAGCAGCTCTGCTAGAATCTCCTGGGCCAGCTTAGGGGGCAGTATGGTCCAGAGATCATGATGCAGAGCCCAGCTGAAGTAATGCCACATCTGGATGGCGAAGGAACATCTTTCCCCCTGGCAAAATCATCACACATTAAACAACAGAATAACATCTTCCAAAATGTCAGTTTTCTTCCTATGAACCTAATTAGTTCAGGCTGAAAGGAAATCATCGGAGAGACTGCCATACTAGATGACCAAGAAAGATTTTAAACAAGATGTTAAACATCCTATTGACAAATGAACATATGTTTTATTTCAATTCCGAATCAGTTATTCTAGTGTAAATCCAGACTACAAGCATTTAACCTATTCCTGATCTACCTGGTCCTGGCCTGCCTTCTAAATTTTACTTTGAAGTCATTTAACAAGTCATGATGATTATCTGAAATAAAAATCTGCCTAGATTGTTTATGGAGGGGCATTTCCCTGAGACAATTAGCATTATTGAGTAAATTTTACAATTCTTTCAGATTCCATATTCTCATGGAACTTCTGAGGACTGAAAGCAAACATGTATTAAATCTTAGGCACACTCCCGAAGCCAAGTGTGGTGCTTAACTATTGAAGGCTGTTTGATTAATGGTGCTTTAATAATAGTTTATACTAGCAACTGGTGAACAGTAATCTAATTTTTTGCCATTTAGTAAAGTATAGGTCCATATTATCATCGTTGAATATTTTTACATACTTGCAAGGTCTCATTTTTCTCCCATTCCTCCAGACACCTTGTCCATGTGCTAGCTCTTGCCTGATCTCAGGAAACCAAAAGTGGCCAGGCCAAAGGGGGCAGGCAGTAAGGAGAAGATAGAGATCCACAAGCAAGCACTAATTAGTAATATGCTCTTGGGGATATGTGATAATTGTTCGACCTCATCTCTTCAAACCCGATCAAAAGACTATCTGAGATAGGGAGAAAAGAATGGGTTCTTCAAATTTAACTTGATTATGTTAATATATCACAACATAAGGAATTAAAATGTCCTATTTCATACCTAAATATTTATCTTTTGCAATCTGCTGGGTCCACTAGCATAGTTTCAAATACATGGTATTCATTAAATACCTGCTCCTGCCTGGTGAGATGGGACTCTCCTTTGTCCCAGCTCTAGGGTGGCAGGGGAGGGAGGACTGATATGAGCTTGAAGCCAGGCTGAGCTACTTAACAAGTTCCAGGCCACTCTGTGATACAAAATAAAATCCTGTCTCATAAAACAAGCCAAAAGAGCCCCGCTCTTCTCCTAACCCCAAAGTTACTAGCTTCTCATGCAGATATTTCTTTACATGGCATTATTTTGGCAGTTACATTGATTACTACAATATTGTAGTCATTAAATAATAGTGATTGATTTTTTAAATGATAATACAAAAATGAATGGAACTATTATTGTGTAGGAAAGTTGGACTTGAAAGTATCACAATTAAGTTCAAACAGAAAGGGACTTTGAGTAGGTGGTTTTTGACTTCCCAATTAGGTGGGCTAAAAACTACTTAAAGAATAAGAAAGCAAAGCAAACTTAATTCTCCACTTGGTTTGTGGTATGTTGTAGGAACTCTTGTCAAACTAAGAGAGGAAGCTCAAAGCTTGCTTTACTCAGAGCTTCAGATGTTGCAAATGAAAGGCACCCCTGAGCCCAGTTAATGCTGGGAAGGGTGGTAAGGGATGTGGCTGAGTACCACTGCGATCAACAAGACTTGCCATGATTTTAAAATACAGAAAACCAGCTCATTTTATAGTTATCCTCCAGCCCAGAGATTTTGTTTTCTGCTCAAAATGTACTATGTGCATTTTAAAGACTATAAACTGAATTATGCTTTTGAGGTTTTTGTAAAGACAAAAACACCCTTTGTTTTAGCAATTCTTCCTAAACGAATTCAATTTCAGTATGGGTGTATGAGTGGCAGTGGTTTTGTTATTCTAAATATGACTTTACTTTTTGACCAGTTTTCCTGATGTTGTCATTTCAAAAGTATTCTGTAGTAAACATCTGTTATTGTAAACCCATTATAATATAAACAGATGTGAGCGTTTGCTTAGATTATACATCCGGAAACAAGCATCTGGGCTTTATTATGGAAGCCACTCAGCATTATCTCTGAACAGATAACTCTTTACTCTTTGACTATTGGAAAACACAAGTTACTCAAACTGAGTATAAGTCACCTACACAGAAAGCTTCACTTTAACCATGCAGTCCCAATACCCATTGTGCCATCTGAGCAAAGCTACAACAGAAACGGCGGGCCCTGGATCCTGCAGCCTGACATGCTCAGAATGTAGAAATGTGTGTGTCTAGGTTACTTGCTTTCATGAAACATGAGCAAACATCACTCCCTAGCGTGACGATTCTTTCTATTTTCTCTACTTCACTGTGCACATGGGCATTGGTTTCTCTGAGATCCCTGGCCAATCCTTCATTTCCAATCAGCCATGCATTATCTCACTTTTTCTAATGTAGTCCTTTCCTACAAATCAGCTGACATGGGGCAGAGGAGGAAGAAAGGAGTCAGCAAGCAAGATACAACCATGTCAGGTACACCACTTGCCAAAACAGTTTAGACCCGGGGCTATTTTATGAACCATCTTATTTTGGGTGAATAGAAAACAGGATCACTTTATTTTCCCTCTACACACAAAGAACAACCATTAACTCTGCAATTAAATTGTAACTACTGACCATGCAGGTATAAGGAAGCTCAAGTGCCATGTAAGCACAGAGTAACAGTTTCTTTATTTCTGTTTTTAGATAAAGCCTGTCCTAAGATCTAAGAGCTGTGTGTTTGTTACATAGTATTATTTATTTATTTATTTATTTATTTATTTATTTATTTATTTATTTTGTAAATACTCTGTAACTCCCATCACAGGTTCTCAGCACGTACACTTATTTTTACAGGGCACAATTGTTCTAGTCCTTGATTTGCATAAGAGGAAACAAATATCCTGAGTATGTACCAAAATGATATCCATTCTTTGATGAAAACATCATACAAAATGGTTCATTAGTACCTGGACATATTGAAACACTTTCAAACAAGATGGCCCCACTTTCTGCCTCTGTGTTTACCTCAAGGCAAGTAGAATGTGCCATGCTGCCAGGAGAGGGGAGACCAATACTTTCCTTCTTATCTCAGGCTGCCAGCTGTACTGTTGTTGCCCCTTCATCTCTCACTCTGCTCACTGCTACCACTAATGCTTGAAGTATGTTGAGTTTGGAAAATGATGTATGGATGCTCTTGCAAAGGAAAAAGTACCTGGGGGTGGGGGGGGGGGGCTTTAAGGAGAGAAGAGACAGCCTGAGGAGTACAGGAATGTCCTTAAGAGTTTCTTATTAGTGGCTGCTCTGTCTTAACAGCCCCTATGATATCTCAGTCACAAACACTGCCCGTGCTGAGGAATGGCAAGAGTGATTGCTGAGAAAAGCCCATTGTCCTTTCCTAAGTACTCCACAGTAGTTCAGACAGATCAAGGAAAATGAAGATCATAAGATGTCAACCAGAAGAAAGGGCGGGATGGAAAAGCTAAGAAACACGAGCTGGTCATTGAAACTTTTCAGCCTCAAAAAAATTTAAAGATATGTAAATATTTTACCCTTGCATGGAACTATTTTTAAATATTATATGGTCTATATGTAATCTGTGGGATTTAGTGAAAAAGAAAGGAGTGAAGACCGGCCATGAAAATTTTAATTTATTCTCAGTTTGGTTATGTTGGGGATTATTTAGCTATCATTTGGTAGATGTTTGGGATTTCAAAACAAGCTGAATGAAAATAGTGAAATACAAAATGGTAAGATGCATCTTAAAATACACTCTTAAGAATTAGAAGTAAAAAATAAGCATAAATGTTAAGGCTACTTAATAATAAGTATTTATTAAACAGGATGAAAATACACACCAAGGAAAGGTGTAAGGACATGTATAACTGGTAGCTTTGGCAAAAAAAAAAAAAAACAAAGGGATCCAGCCAGCTCTTGTTATCTCCGAGTTGTCATTGAATCTCATTATACCCTGGTTCAGACAGTGCTGCAATCCTGCAACTCAAATTAAGTTATTTTTACTTTTAAGCAGAAGGGGACTTCTGATGTCTAATTTATTTCAGGTTTCTAAAGACCATGTTTTTCCTAAGTACAAATTCAATATTTAAAAAATATTATCCTAACAGGCTTCATGTTTTAGTAACATGGAGCTCATGCTTCTAATTAGCTAGAAAGCAGGTAGGCAGTAAAACATATTTGTGTAAAAAGGACGAATAGTAAACTTAACTTCACACCTCATAAAAAGCTTTGTAGTCATCCCAGTGGTGGCTCTCAGCATCCTGTAAAATGCTTGTAGCACAAACTCTGACGCAGTAGTCCGTAACCTGAAACTGTACAGTGTTGATGAATTCCTGATATCGCTGGACAGGCACCAGGAATATGGGTCTGTTCAGAGGGAATGATCAAAGAGACAGAGATTTAAGGCCTGTGCAGTAGGAGGTAACAACCCCCAGCACTACAAATGGTTTTCATTATTAGATATCAATCATTCATTTCCTCCCAAAGCTGAAGGCTGTATCCACATTCACTTTCCAAAAAGAAAAAGTGGGTGGGGGGAGCCTGTCTTTGTTTTGCAAGTCCTTTGAAATGTACATCTGCTGTTCTACAAATATGCACTTCAACTGGAGACAAACTGTATTGTCAATACATCATTCAAAACTAAAAGTATTCTTTGTAAGCCTATTATTAGAGATCAGTGCATTATTTAGGCATTAGGTTATCATTATTACTGGAGAACAACATACACTTGTCAGAATGAACTGTTCTAAAGCTATCACACATCTCATACACACTCTTTATTTTTTAAAAATTGTAATTTTGTAGATGTCAATTATCTTATAAACTGTTTTAGAATAGTCTACTGAAATGAAGTGATTTCTGCCATATTTTGTTTATAAACTCAAGTATGAATCACAACATCTGACGACTTATGAGAATTAAAGAAATAACATAACTGTATCCTACACTGAGCCAAATTCATTTCACTTTTATCTTCGGCTATTTATATCACACTTCTGTCTTTCATAGCTAAAGAGGCTATGAAGGCTGAATAAAGAATATAGAATAGATTCTCGGACTGCACTGGACTTGCAAGTCCACATGCTCATTTCAAGGAGCCATAGTAGGATTTACAAAATTCATGTGTAACCAAAAAGACTACTTGATAGCACCCATGGCAATTTTTATCTCTATACAGAAAACATATTGTATTTTTAGACTACTAGTGCATGAGAATTAAGATTGGCAGATGCTTCCTCTTCAAATATTATGGATAGTTTATTACTAAATAGATGTCCTGCAATATGTTTACACTAGGCACAACGATGGATTGAAATGCATTTATTCACTCTGGCAGTTCCTACCAGCCTGTTGGATTGGAAGCAAAAGCAAGAAGTGACTATTTAATGAATGTTTATTGCTGGACAGAAACAAGCTTGCTCTTCCTTTTCTATGTAGTCAGTTTAATGTGTATTAGGAAAAGGAGAGGGTAAAATGCAGGCTTGGCATGAAACCATGCAGAACATTGTGTGCTCTGTTGTGCATGTCTCCAGTAGAGATTGCTTTTGTTAGTATGTACACATTTGTTCAGCATGACCCATATTTGACCTTTTAAGCATTTCCTAATAAGAGAAAGATGAAAACAATCACTGCTCCGCAGTGATTGTCAACAATTAAATTCGGTGAAGCCCAAAGAGTGTGTGTTTCTTGAAGCATGAGCATCGGCTTCATTTAAAGACACTCACTTCTTAGTTGTCTCTTTCATCAGATTATCGTAGTGAGTGAGCCGCTGCGAAACGTACACTGCGGAGGACAGGACTATGTGCAGGTTCTTCAGGGGCGCTCTGGAAGGAACCTCTTTTCCCCTCTCCTGCAGCCTTTCCAGGACAGCTGTTGCCACTTTACAGCAGGCCTCCACCAGGTTCCCCCTAATTTCCTGAGGAGAATCATCTCGGCATGCCAGGGCCAGTGGAAGCATTGTATCAAGCTTTTCCATGATGTCAGAACAAAACTAGGGAGAAATAAATGTGGCGCGGAGTTATTTGTATTCTGACAGCACCGTGTAATTTATAAACAATGGAGCCAAATTCCTAAATAATGAATTTGGCATCAAACATAAATATAATGACGCAGCTTTATAACAATCAATTTTTCAGTTGTAGAAAGTTAAATGTTTCATGTCAAATAAGGAAATACCAAAATGATGTCTCTCTATATATAACCTTAAAACCTTATGCTCACCAGACAGACATTATGAAAAGCTCACGAGCCAGCTTTACATGACAATACTTTTATGCGTAATCAACAGAATACAAAATAAATGTACTCTTGATATTAACTTCACATTACTTTTGAATTTCACCTAATTTCCTTCTACTAAATTTCCACATATAAACATATTTTACAAAACAATACACAGAATATCAGTTTGGCCTAAATAGTTCAGAAGCAACAGGAATAAATATCATGTAATCTCTTCTTATGGCTAAGGAGTCAGAAGTGCTGGGTCTCTTTTCTGCTATTTAATATGTGTCTGGTCTCTATGATGAGAGAGGGGCTGAAGGCACTGTCTTGCCTCTAGTCAGGAGGGCTCCCCAGGAAGGGTTATATAGAGCCTCAGGGTGACAAAAACCCACCACTGACTGCTGAGTTTACAGTGGGTTTACAGCAGAGTATCCATACTGAATTGCTTTACATCTCCTGGGCATGTTCTGATGACTTTCAAAACAGGGTAGGATAGTCATTCAGGTGGAAAGATTTTTTTTTTTATTAGATACTTTCTTTATTTACATTTCAAATGTTATCCCCTTTCAGGGTTTCCCCTCCAAAAACCACCTATCCTCTCTCCTTTCCCCCTGCTCACCCACCCACCTACTCTTGCTTCCTGACCCTGGCATTCTTCTACACTGGGGCATCCAGACTTCACAGGACCAAGGGCCTCTCCTTTCTTGATGACCAACAAGGCTATACTCTGCTACATATGTGGCTGGAGTCATGGATCACTCCATGTGTACTCTTTGGTTGGTGGTTTAGTCCCTGGGAACTCTGGTTGGTTCATATTGTTGTTCCTCCTATGGGGCTGCAAACCCCTTCAGATCCTTGGGTCCTTTCTCTAGCTCCTCCATTGGGAACCCTGTGCTCAGTCCAATGCTTGTCTGAGAGCATCCACCTCTGTATTGGTCAGGCACTGGCAGAGCCTCTCAGGAGACAACTATATCAAGCTCCTGTCAGCTAGCACTTGTTGGCATCTACAATAGTGTCTGGGTTTGGTGATTGTATATAAGATGGATCCCCAGGTGGGGGCAGTCTCTGGATGGCCTTTCATTAAGTCTCTGTTCCACACTTCCTCAAAGAACTCAAATTAGACTCCAGAGAACCAAATAACAGTATTAAAAAAATGGGGAACCGAGCTAAACAAAGAATTCTCAACTGAGGAATACCTAATGGCTGAGAACCACCTAAAGAAATGTTCAACATCCTTAGTCGTCAGGGAAATGCAAATCAAAATGACCCTGAGATTCCACTTTACACCAGTCAGAATGGCTAAGATCAAAAACTCAGGTGACAGCAGATGCTGGTGAGGATATGGAGAAGGAGGAACACTCCTCCATTACTGGTGGGATTGCAAGCTGGTACAACCACTCTGGAAATCAGTTTGGTGGTTCCTCAGAAAATTGGACATAGTTCTACTACCTGAGGATCCAGACATACTTCTCCTGGGCATATGCCCAGAAAATGCTCCAACATATAACAAGGACACATGTTCCTTTATGTTCATAGCAGCCTTATTTATAATAGCCAGAAGCTGGAAAATAGCCCAGATGTCCCTCAAAAAGAGGAATGGATACAGAAAATGTGGTACATTTACACAATGGAGTACTGCTCAGCTATCAAAAACAATAAATTTATGAAGTTCTGAGGCAAATGGATGGAACTAGAAAATATCATCCTGAGTGAGGTAACCCAATCACAAAAGAACACACATGGTATGCACTCACTGATAAGTGGATATTAGCCCAGAAGCTGGGAATACCCAAGATATAATTCACAGACCGCATGAAGCTCAAGAAGAAGGAAGACCAAAGTGTGGGTGCTTCGTCCTTCTTAGAAGGGGGAACAAAATACCCATGGGAGGAAATACAGGGGCAAAGTGGAAAGATTTTTAAAGCTTGCTGTAACACAAGTTGGTTCCCTTTTACCTCTCAAATGTCTCCTCCGTCATTCCAGCTCTGCCAGCACTTCCCAACTCACTGAGACCCCCTTTTAGGTTGTCTCAGAATAAACAAAGAGACACAGGTTCTTTTGGTAGTTCTGAACAATAGACAGCAGAGAAGAAACTCAATAGTGGACTGGGTGCCATGCACTTTCCACTTAGGCTGCTTTTACAGTCTTCCAAAAATGGAAGAGAATAAATATGATGTGACGCCTTGGTAGGTGGCAGTGGTTTGAAGAGACCTCATCTGATACTTGCCTTGGCGACTCTCTTTGGATGTTCCTCTCCTGGAAATATGTGCCCTTCTGGCCAAACTCGTGGGACATTTACAAGGTTTATAGTGTAGTTCGCAGATGAGGTACTTTCAGTTTGTTCCTGTTGGAGAACTTGGGTAGAAAAACCTTCAATGGCTGTGGATATGCAATGTGTGATGGCAAAAGATACTTCTCTAAGTGCATTTCTCCAGCCAAACTCTAGTAAAGTAGCCTGAAATATAAATGTACATAAAATCACATTCATTTAACACAGGAGCAAGTTTTTCAATAGTTATAGGTATGAAATTAGTACTTTCATTCAACATATTGAATAAAGGTATCTGCTGATACACTCTCAAAACCATTCCTACAACCTCAAGAATATTATCTTGTGAATGAAGCAATATACAAAAACATGCGCATTCTTTACACACAGCAATAGGCTGACATTTCACTTTAATTCTTCTGTGAACTTAATCAAAAACTCTTTTCAAAATTTAATCTTTTAAGTATAGCTCAATAAAACTATCTTTAACGTGAGCTGAAAGCTACAGTTACAGCCTATCACGTAAAACAACCTTTAAATTCAATACATTTAATAAATTCTAGATTAGATTTTTATAGCCTTTTTATAGTTTATTATTAACAAGAATTGCCACATAAGTTAGCATTTAATATTCAATGTTTGATTTCTTTTTTAATCTCTGGATTTCAGGTAAGATAAAAAGGAAAACAGCAAAAATAAATTTCTCAGAAAAAACATACATTGTACCTTTCTAGGTTCTACCTTGCTGAGAATTTTATTCATTCCCTCCATCCACAAAGGGGCAGTCACTACTAGTTTTGCACCAAACAATGAGGACGGAAAGTGGTCTGCATTGCCGTGTATGTGGAAAGACCATTGCTGGCACCACAATCATTCCTCTTTAGTGGTTTACGACATATTTTTATTTTATAGTCCATTTTCATATGCAGCTTTTTCACACAGTATTTCTTTTCTCCTTTTTACTCTATTTTCTATTTTACAGTTTCCATCAAATATAGTTTGATCATAATTTTTCTACCCTACCTGAAGACCTGTCTATCCACTGAACTTCATGTTGTTTCTCTTGCTTAAAACAACCCAACCAAAAAATGAACAACATAACCTTGATGTCCGGATTGGCCTTTGTTACTAGGATAATTTATAACTCAGGGATGGAGAGGTTTATTTGGCTTACACATACCAATCCTAGTTAATCACTGAAGAAAGTCTGAGCAAGAAGCTGGAGACAAGAACATACGCAGAAACCAGGCAGGGGTGTTCCTGACTGTCTTGCTCTCCGTAGCTTGCTCAGCTCAGCTATGTTCAATCTAGGAACAGAGTTAGCACTGCCCACAATGGGATGGGATGGGTTCTCCAACATCAATAATCAACCAAGAAAATACCTCACAGACTCACCTACAGTACAGGGTCCTTCAGTTAAAGGTCCCTCCTCACAGAATAGCTTATGTGAAACTGACAAAGATGAATTGGTACACTTGGTTCAATTTTGTTTTAAGTCTTGGTCTCATGTGGAAATATATCTGTCAAGGTAAATGTCTTCCAAACTCCTCGATGGACTCTAGAGTTCTATAGCTATACACAGTAGGCAGATTAAATCTATGTTTAAAAATTAACCTCTCTTTTAGTGTATCTTGTTTGTAGTAACTTGTTACCTACTCCAGCTATAGAAGACTATGCGCTCAGGACTAAATAAATGGCTCAGCAGTTGGCAGTGCTTGAATGGTCTTGCAGAGGACCAGGGTTCTGTTCCCAACACATGTCAGGTGACTTCATACCTTATTTAACTTCACTCCTAGCAATCCAGTACCTTGCTTTCTGGCTTTCTCTGGCTTTACCTGCACACATGTATATATAACACTCCCATACTCATATACATACATAGTAAAACTAATAAAAATAATGTTAAAGTAGATCTTGTGACCTATATCCCTGACTGAATTTTTGTTTTTTCTTGATATTAGAGATTATAGTTGAACTAGATGGTTTCTATGGCCTCTTTCAGTCTAAGAGTGCTGAGGTCAGGACTTGTGAGATGGCAAAGGGCCTTGTTATGCAAACCTGAGGATCTCAGCTTGATGCCCAAAGCCCATGGTCCAAGGAAAGAACATATTCCTGAACATTGTCCTCTGACCTCCACCACAATCCTGGCATGTATGCATCTTCACTTGCACTCACACGCATGAACATGTAAACATATGCAATAATGAGTGAGAATCAGCCTATGAATTATGGACAGCAAAATCAGTAGCCCAATTTGTTATATGTACATCCAATCCAACACAATTTTAAAACATTTTTTACAACTATACAAAATAATAAGTGTGGTTTATATATAGCTCATGAGTCTACAACTTGGAAGTCAAAATAAGAGGTCTTGTTTTACTATAGTTAAAAATGTAACTAAAATTTCTTGTCTAAATATTATTTGATCCTTTATCAACATAGAGCAGAAAGCAATCTCTCAATTATATTTGAGTACAATTAGCCAATAACTTAATCTCCTTGCTTATATGTGAAGGCCAGAGGACAACTTTCAGGAATCTGGTCTTTTCTTCTATCTGGAATGCAGGCATTAATCTTAGGTCATTAGAGATAGAAAAATTACAGCTTGTGACATAACGGTAGCTCGTTGGGACTTATTTATGATAAAATGTTAAAAGAAACTACCTCTATAAAAGTAAAAGGAAACAAACAAAGGCCCTAGTTTCTTTTTGTGCTTCTTTATTGAGGCACAAATATTCATTAAAATCTCTCATACACTTAAAGAACATGTTTGGTAAAATTTGAAACTGATTGCTGTGGCTAGAGTCACTTTCTCCATCTTTTCCTCTGCTTGTGCAGAGGGCTATGTTTTCCTGAGATAATTGATATCTGACTGTAATCTGCTCTTCTACATGAATTCTCCTTCCACATATGAGAAACAAAGACATAAATCACTGCTCTTACAAAGAAACCTGAAAACCTCTATTCAGTGAAACCATCTTCTAAAAGTCTATTTGTTTTCATGAAAGATTGCTTAGTTCTTCTCTTCTTATCTGATATTTGGCATCACACACATTATTCCACTTAAAGTAAAGAACATTTGTTAGTTAATCCAAGAAAACAAGGAGGAACTGAGTGCCTTCCTCTTCAGTGCACAACAGTTAGGAATTACTAAATCTTATCTTCTATTACCTAATACTAGATTCATGCTGAGTTTATTGATGCTCTGTTGTTGAAGCTTTCTGAGACAGGGAACTGTTATAAACCACACAGACGCTGGTCTTCTAAAATATTTACACTATGTCTTACTAACGATTAAGTGAGAAAGCAGAAACCACTCAAAGAATTTCAAAAGGAAGTTGTTTATTGATAACTGTTATGATTATATGGCCTATCAGTGGTTCTCAACCTGTGGCTTGGTACCCTGGTGGGGCTGCATATCAGATATGTACACTAAAATTCATAACAGTAGCACAATTACAGTTATGAAGTAGCCACAAAATAATTTTATGGTTGTGGTCACTGCAACATGAGGAAGTTTCTTAGAGGGTGGCAGCAGTAGGACGAACCACACTGCTCCGTAGGTGCGTGTTTGCACACATGCTCCCAAAAGGTGCTCTTGTTTGGGGAGGCTGTGGAAATGTTAGAAAGTGGGGATAAGTAGGACCAAGTAGGTCACTAAGGACACGCCTTCAGGTTGTACTGAGTTTGGATGCTTCCTGTCCCACTCTCTGCTTCCAGTATGTCATAATGATATGAGCAGCCACCTCAGGCTGCTGCTGACATGGACTGAGCGGCTTCCAGTGCCATGCTCCTCCTACCCCCATGACAGGATGAAATCTGAAACCATAAAACAAGCACATTTTTCCTTCCTTGATTAAGTTCCTCTGTCAGGTATTTTGTTACAGTGATGCAAAGACAACTAACAGCACCTTAGGTGAAGGAATATTGGTGTGGTTCAGCAAAAACTGTGAAGCACAACTCGGCAGGGAATCACAATCACTCCTAGGACTTTGCAAAAGCAAAGAAAAGGTATTGTGCTTTCAGAGAACCAAGCCTATCATCAGAAGCCAAAGTAAGGCACAGCTGCCAAGTGGGACTGTAGTTGCTTCCAGAACATAGTGTGGCCAGAGTGCAACACCAAGAGTGACAACACTGCCAGGAGCTCACACAGGTGAGGGGCAGGAAATTATGATTTTCTTCTGAAATGTCTGCATTCCAGTATTTTATAAATACTTTTAATTATACAGATATTACTACAGTCTAGAAAGCAAGACAGCCTGGTAGACATGATTACCTCTTTTCAATAATTATCTGTGGTTTACATTCTCAACATACAGGTCCTGAGCCAATATGGGAACAAGAATGTCTTGACTCCTGTTTTTATAGCATTCCATGAACTTGAGTGTGCAAGAGAACAATGACCCAACTTTGCTTCTGCAGACAGTGTTTTCAGCTTGTTAGTTCGTATCACTTGCATGCATTAATGGACTCTATCATGAGATCCTCACAGCCTTACCCACAGTGTTTGAATCATGTCCACTGTCCCTCAGCCTCTCTTTTCCACTTCACTTCACTCACTAGTCTTGTATAGTCTAGAATCCACCCTTTGTCTTTCTGAGTCTCGCTTACTCATTTGATATGTTAACTCATTCCATGCAAATAGAGTAAACAAACAAAGATCAGGTCAAACGTCATGTCCTTTCAGCCTACCGTCTTCATTTTCTTACATTTCAACAATTATGTATCTACAATGAATATCCATGACTTTGTTTTATGAATGAACAAATATATTGTATATATAGCACATTGTTTTGATCCACCCATCCAACTGACAAATGCTTAGGATGACTCTATAACTTGGCTACTGTTAATGGAGACAGAATGAAAATTAGTAAGTAGTGCTCTCTCCCTTCCTCCTTACCTCCGACCCTCCCCCCTCCCACTGATGTCTTATACTCCTCCTTGTGTATAGCACAAAATGGCACAGGAAGCTCATGTGGGTACATTTACCTCTTGACTTTTTAGAGGCAACTCCACACTGATCTCTATCCTGGCTGACCTAACTAACATTCCCACCAATAGTGTATAAGGATTATTTTCCCAACATTCTTATCAACATCTGTTGTTTAGTTACTTGACAATAATACCTCTGGATTTTCAGTTAAGAGTATTTTGAGGAAAAGAGAAAACATGGATACGTTGATTCACATTAGACCTACAGAAAGATAATAATATTGTATGTAAATAAAATGTCTTACCTCTTTTACTGGTAATAATGGCTCTGGTGGAGTATTGCTTTCATTTGCTATATGCTTCTCTACCATGAGTGCCCTATTAGATTTCTCCAATATCCCTTAGGAAAGAGAAGGAAACAAATACAAAGGCAATAATTAGAATGAAAGAAAGAAAGAAAGAAAGAAAGAAAGAAAGAAAGAAAGAAAGAA
>JADRCD010177001.1:0-19231 GCA_019843815.1 Montemys delectorum
CCCCCCCCCTTCCCTCCTTCCCTCTTTCTTTCTTCTTCTTTTTATTTCCGAGACAGGATTTCTCTGTGTAGCCCTGGCTATCCTGGAACTTCTTTCTTTATTCTTAGTGTGGGGGTGTGTGCACATGCATACCTCATGCATGTGTGCCTTTGTGTGTGTATGTGTGTGTTGTGTACAGTATATGTGATGTGTACTTCTTTATATGTGCATATGTGCATGCAGATGCATGTGCACATGTGCATACTTTTATTTATTTATTTATTTATTCATGTATTTTTAAAATGTATTTACATTTCAAGTGTTATCCTCTTATCCCCCCACACACACCGCCGTCCTTGAAAACCCCTATCCCCTCCCCCCTGCTTCTATGAGAGTGTTCTTCTACTGACCCAGGTGGGGATTCATCCCATGTGCATACTATTGTGTGGAGGCCTGAGGTTGATGTTGAGTATCTTCCTCGATCACACTCCACCTTATTTTGTTGAACAGGATCTGTCACTGAACCTGGAGCCTGTCATTCAGATAGGCTGGTTGGCCAGTGAGCTTCAGGGATTGACCTGTCTTCTCTTGCCTCAGCTGGAGTTATAGATGTCTGTTTCTGTGCCTGGACTTTTATGTAGATGCTGGGTATCTGAACTCAGACCCTGATTCTTGCCTGACATGTACTTTACCAAGGGAGCCACCTTCCTAACTAAAGGTTTCTGTGTAGTTTTAAGAGACTGCTAACAGCTAAATGAGATTGGAGGTGTCCTTGAGACTTTCCCCTCCATTTACTACTCAGACTGATAATTTCTCCTTTGAGCCTCAGGTTTTCATTTGTAAGTTACAGCATACAGAGTTAATTTTTTAGGGTTTTGCTGAGAATTTAAAAAGAATGGTTAAGGGAACCTAGTGATAATTGTAGTATGTGCTGGAGCACTGAGGGAGCAAGTTTTCTTTCTTGTTTAATGTTTATGCTGTTTGCCTGCATGCATGTCAGTGTACTACATACTTGTCTGGTACCCAGGGATTAGTAGAGCATGTCAGAGTGTCAGATCCTTGGAACTGGAGTTACAAATAGTTATAAGCTGCCTTGTGAGTACTGGCAATTGAACCCTGGTCCTCTGGAAGAGCAACCAGTGCCCTTAACCATTGAGCAATCTCTTCAATTGTTGAGTAAAGGAGTTTTATAATAAGTCCAAGGGGGCAGGCCCAACATCCTAGTTGTAGTGATGTGTAGGTAATTTTTAAATATTGGGAACTGAGACATCTTGTAAGAGCCAGGCCAGCAGTCAGGACTGTCAAAGCCCTGGATACATTATCTAGGGCCAAGCACAGATAGGGCCTGTGGAAGGTGGGCGTTAACCATGAATCAAACCGAAAGGACCTACTAGCAAACTATGGCCTTAGTCTCAGGTCCTGGGTTCCTAGTCCATTGGTGGTGACATATATGAGGGAGAGAGGCTAGAGTTAGGACTCTAGGCATGGTCATGTCGAGCCTGGAACTTTAGATCTGTGTGACATCAGACTGCCCTCATCCCATCTCGTCCTACTTGATATTAGAGAATATTGTCTCGAGCAGGTTGTGAAGGAATGTGGAAAGAACTTTGCTCACAGGCAGCCAGAAAGATAGCTAGAAAGAGAGACTGATTATCATGGCTCAGGCTAACAAACTTTGTAGTAGTTTAAAAAGTAGATGAAGCTTGTGTTTTGATTGTTGTTAGCTCATACAATAACCTTTCTGTTCTAATAACTCATATGGATAATATTACTATGCAAACCTTTTCTTGTTCTTTCTTATAAGCAGTCATTTCTACTGTTGTCAGCAAAGAAAGACAGGCTGCCAAGCAACATCCATGTCTCTGAGTTGTCACTACAGAGTCTTTTTGAGGTAAGGGGGTGATTCTAGGAATGTGTTTATAGGAGGGAGGCCATGCCACTTGTGTTTAGGACTTCCCAGCCGCTGCTTTATTGTAGATGTGCTATTCATGCTGTTCTCAGGCAGAGCATAATTAATTCATGTTTTACTGGTTCAAAATTTGTGGATGATGGAGCTCAAAGTTTAGTATCAATGTAGTAACTTCCATGATTCTGTTAGTATATGTGGTTTTTTTCCCCAGAAGTATATCTTCATTGGGCTTTATGAGAAAATGGAACAAGTGCCCAAGTTGGTTCAGTGGCTCATCTCCATCGGTGCAAACATTGAAACCATAGGACCCAACCCTCTCCATGCCCTCATGCGGCTCTGCATCCAATCGAGTGAGTGCTCTCCCCTTCACACACCCACTTAGCTGGTTGACAGCTCAGAGCCAGAGTTCAGCTGCTTGAAGGCAGACTAGCCAATCGATTCAGGGCTTCAGCATATACATAACATCTTTATTTCTCCTGGCACCTAGGAGGTTCCAGAGATTCAGCTTGTAAAGATTTTGTGTTTTTAGAGTCTAGACAGAAAGGTAAGAATCCCTGTCCCAGATAAGGATTGGAACAGAGTAACTGTTGAGACAGAGGCAGCTTGCATGGTTCTGTCCCTCAACAGGTTTTTCTCCCTTGCCTAGAGAGTCTACATCTGTGTTTTAGGACTGTGCTGGAGGATCCTTGAGAAGAACATGGCTAGTACTGATACAGTTGGTTACATTGTCGAGGACTACACACACTCTCCCTCCCTCTTCCTCCCTTAGGGTAGAAAGAAAGGCTGTTACACATGCCAGGCAAGCTGTCTACCAATGAGCTACTCTTACCCTCATACCCCTTTCTAATTTTGAGATGTTTTGCTAGTTCCTCTGTCTGGCTTTGAATTTACGTTAACTCAGGCAGGTCTTGGATTTGTGTTCCTCTTGCATTGGCCTTCAGAGCACCAGGGACTATAGGCATGTGCCACTAGACCTAACAGGACTGTCATTTTTATGAAATAGACTCTTTAAAGCTTGACACTCATTTGATTTTAAAAAGTTAAATATTTGAGTCTATCATTAACACTCATACACTTACACCACACCAGATAGAAACTTGGGTTTTCTTGTCAGGTGTTAAGTTTGACATCAGCCTGGACCAGAAGGAGCCAAGAGAACTCTGTTTAGCTCTTCTAGGCTGTGTTATCTTCCCAGATGGAATTGGGGTGGCCAGGGCCTGGGGCTTAATTTTTCCATCTTTTATTTCTGCTCCACCATTATCTATTCCATACCCTCGGGATTTTGTACATGACACTGTCCTTCCTCTTATGCAGAGACTGGAGGATAAGCATTTAAAGTAAAGCCTGACTAAAAGCAGTATAATCCTGGACCCCATTTTCAAATGGAGATTAGAAAATTTCCTGTGTCCTGAAGGTCAATACCCCGTCCTCTGTCCTCTTGACCATAGCTGGAGCCAGATGCAGCTGAAGGCACAGGCTTAGCTCCTTCCCTTCCCCTGCCTGCTGATTTATACATCCCTTTCCTCTGAGTTTCTCTCACTCAGTAAATCACACAGGCAAGAATTCCTGCCAAGCTTTTAGGGGTCCTCACCTAAGATTATCGTGAAATGGATGCCTCTCCTCTCCCCTTTTGGTAGAGAGTAGAAATGTATGCTGTAGGATTTTTATCCTTTAAGGGGGGCATACGGTTGATTTGCTTTGCTGATTTTATATATAGAAAGTAATATTTGCAACTTATTTCTGTCCAGGGGAAAGTCAGCTTTTCCGGTGGATAATGGAATACAAGCCTGAGTGGAAAGAGCACATCAACCACAGAGATGATGCTGGCTGCACCGTCCTGCATGTTACTGCTGCCCACTTCCCAGGATACACCATAAAGCGTGAGTTGGGACACTGTGATGGGTGTGTGTTGTGGGCCAGTGACTACAGAGATCAGAAAACCTACACATGGCCGGCCCAGAGGACCAAACTTTCCCTTGAATTAAATGTGCTTGGGGGAACAGGCTGTAAGCAGGAGGGAGGTGGACGAGAGGAGAACCACTGGCCCCTGTGCTGTGTGGGCTTTCAGTGGTTTCTGGGGGTCTAATGACTCAAGAACATAGGCTTTTGGCTACATCCCTCCCTGCCCCATACTCAACCTTTACCATATGCTACAAAGTGCCATTATTATTATTATTATTATTATTATTATTATTATTATTATTATTACTATGCCAAATCTGTATGGGCTGCCTGAGATAGACTGTAAACCAGGCAACTGACATGGTCTCCATGGTCCTTAGACCCTAACATGGGAATCACAGCCTGTCACACTGTGCTGCTGTACTGGCCACATATAAGAGAGACGAGCGTAGCTGGAGAGAAGCTGGTGATGGTAACGTGGTCAGCCTTTTTAGACACTGAAGGAGGAAAGCTGCTCACTCCCATAGAGCTTTTTGATGACACTCACTTTCCCCCTCCCCCCAAATTCAGACCCATCAGTGTTTGCTTTTGCTTTCTGTTGCTTATACATTTTTTTATTTTTTTTTTATTTTTTGCATCACGTGTATTGGCACCTACATTTAATCCTAGCACTGGGGAGACAGAGGCAGGTGGATCTCTTTGAATTTGAGGCCAGTCTGCTCTATAGCAATACTCTGTCCCAAAACAAACACAGGACATTTCTCTCACAATTTCAGTGGTATTGGAGCCTCAGGCAGTGGAGTGGAGGTGACAGGAGTGGTGGTGCTCACATAGGCTTAGGTTTCACCTCAGCAGACTTATGATCCAAGCTGGTCCGGAGTCTTCTGACAGCAAACCACACTGGAAAGAGAGACCTGTTTGTTTGTTTGTTTGTTTATTTATTTATTTAAAACAAGCACCATGTATATATATTAAATTTCTAATTAGCCTGTGTGTGTGTTTAAAGACTTATTTATTATGTATTTATTATAAGTACACTGTAGCTGTCTTCTGACGCACCAGAAGAGGGCATCAGATCTCATTACGGGTGGTTGTGAGCCATCACGTGGTTGCTGGGATTTGAACTCAGGACCTTTGGAAGAGCAGTCAGCGCTCTTACCCACTGAGCCATCTCACCAGCCCCCACTGTGTGTGTTATATATGTAAATAGACGACAACTTTTGGGAGTTGATTCTATTTCTTCCACCAAATGGACTTGGGGTTGAGCTAAGGTTGTCAGCCTTAGTGGCAAGTACCATTACCTGCTGAGTCATCTTGCCGGCTCACACAATGCTTTTGAAGACAAGCACTGCTTAGTTTCATGGTCCATTTGATACCCTACAGATGGGATACTTTTACCTCCTTCTTTTTTAAGCTATAATAATTGTGTGAGTTTCCTGTGCTGTGTAACGAAGTGCCATCAGTGTGGCTTACAACAACACCCCCTCTGTTTGACACTCATTTTTAAGTTCACAGTTCTGTAGGTCAGTAGTATGGCATGATGAGTTTTGGAAAGGCTGAATGTAAAGTGTTGGCTTTGGCTGTGTCTGGGATTCTAGGTCTGCTATTTGGTGGGGCAGAATCTAAGGTACTAAGCTAAGGTTTAAACTTCCTTTCTGAATTTCTACCCGAAGGCACTCTGAGCAGGCCATGCCTAGTTACTCTGTGGCACCTGCTACCTTCCAAACCAGCAGAGAAGAACTTTCCATGCATCCTCTCCCTCTCATCTTTGTTTCTTTGATGATTGGTTTTCCTCTCTGATCTCCAGAACCTCAGCATTTGACACTCATATAACTAGGTCAGGCCCAATTGAGTAGTCTATCTTAAGGTTAGCTGACTGGGGACTTGCAGAGTCTCCTTACAGCAGCCCCTAGATCATTATATGACAGAGTAGACAGACATCATGCATGGGTCAGGAATCTTAGGGCTTAGTATTGTGCCTACCACAGTAAGATCTCAGTGAATAGGAAGTATAAGTTTTTGATTTATTGATTTATTTTTGTATAGTAAGGGAGGCAGCTGTGAGTACAGAGATGGCGGAGGATAGCACAGTGAGCAGCCTGATAGTTGGCATAGAGATGCCTTATCAGACAGTAAGTGGTAGTAAGTATTACACAGGGGAGTTGAAGGTTAGAATTGATTTGACTCTTTGTACCTGTGTAAGTCCTGTGCACCCCAGGGATATACCTGTTCCAGTCTGAAAATAGTCAGATCTATGATCACTGAGGCACGTTGATGCTTGCCAGATAGGCACGTCCAAGTACAAATGGAGCTAACAGCTGGAAGGTTGGGGCTAGGCAGCATAACAATGACAACAAAACCCTGATGCCAATGCAATTGCTCCCTTTTCATTCTGTCACCAGACAGATAGATGTGTGTGTGTGTGTGTGTGTGTGTGTGTGTGTGTGTTCATATTTATTTTTATATTTCATAAATATGTGTATTTTTTTCTGGAACAATATTCTGCTTCCTCTCCAGGGGAATGAGGAAATCTGAAGTCACAGCTTGCTCTTGTCCTTACAGCTGTAACTGTTGCCTAGTAACCAGATTCCCCCTCTCTTTGCTTGTTGCCAAGGAGAGGGGAGAAAGGTAGAGAGGAGCATACTTCTGAACCTCTTAAAAGCTATTGTCCTTCCCACTCCACACCAGGACTCCTTGCTTTGGGGGAGTTGGGTAGACTGCACAAGGCTGTCAGTCTAGGCTGCTTAAATAAGAGGAACCCCAGTCCCTTGAGCACCCATGGGGACTTCTCCTTATGGAAGGAGAAATGAGCATTCCCATTTCTCAATTTGGTCTGCCCTAGGACAAACTGAAGATGTGCAGATGCTCCTGAGCTTTGGAGCAGACCCTACTCTGCTAGATGGACATGCTCGGTCTGTTGTGGACGTTCTGAAGAGAAACAAGAACTTCAGAGCTATTGACAAAATCAACAGTCACCTGGAAAAGCTGGCTTCCAGTTCTAAGGGCCTATCAGGTACAGCTCCAATGAATTAACTTTTTGTGGGGAGGTGTTGGGAAACTGGTTCTGTGATATTAGATGTAAATCGATTTTCTTCGGATGTGTAGGTGGAAGTGAAACTTCTCCCCTCGAGTGTTCAGAAAATGTGTTTGTATTTTTGTAAAGACAGAATGAGGTAACTCTTATAGAGAGCATCTGTGATGTTCTTAGAACATTTCTACATTTGAACAGTGTGGGTGACCCCCACCTTCAGTATGCATGCACATGGGAAAACCATATAGAATAGGAGGCAACCAAAATTAAGCCTACTTCTCAGAAATAGTTGCTGCTGACAATTCAAAATATACTTACATCTCTATTTTTTGACTGTTGATTTGGGGAGACTGCTGTGTAAGACAGAGTGGAAGGTTGTACCAGTGTCACTGCTGGGCTTGTGTGGTAATGCCATTTGTGTCGTTTGCCTTCTATCCTTAATTCTTTAAATGTTTCCTGCTTCATCTATGGGCTGATTCTAAAATCAGAAACCAGTGGGAGGCATTTTCATGGTATTGTGATTGTTTTAAATATTACTGTTCCTACCATAGGCCTCATGGCTGGGCCCATAGAAATGAATCATCAGCTGTCTTGTGATCCTTTCTAAGCAGTGCTGTTTAATAAATGCAGACGGACTGTGCTCCTTGCAGCACCCGGACTTATGCATGACTTTTATACCTCCCATTACCTATATCTCTCTTGATTTGCAAGCATTCCTACTCGAGTAGGTATTTCAGGGAGGAAGCATGAATGGTAAAGTTATGGAGTGTTTGAAAATATCTTTCTCTTCATAGTGATTACTGATTTGGATATAGTTATCCTGTCATAGTTGCCCTTGCCCTGCCCTGTCTTGTTACCAGCTCTGTAATTAGCCATCAGTAACCTGCCATCCTTTGGTGGCAGCCTTTGTGAATCCATTGTATCTTCAGATTTAGACAATATTCTATAAAATTGTGTGACAACTTTGAAAAAATAATTTAATTTCCTTCTAGCCTCTGTTGCCACTGATCAGAAGTCTGATGTTAGTCATTTTATTTCTTTTTCTAGAACATTCTGTGGCCTTGAGTTCTGAAATTTCCTTGGAATATATCAGGATGGAGATCTTTACTTATTCTTTTGTGGCACTTACTAGTTCCTTTTATTCTAATCTGTCTTTCCTAGCTCACAGAAAATATTTCCTATCATTTTATCTACCCCTCCCCCCAAACCTTTTTCTACTACCGAGTCATTGGCTAAATTTGCCGTTTGTATGTTTATTTACTTTCCTCTCACATACATAGACTTAATTTGGTTTTAATTTGGTCTTCAGCTTTTCCTTTTATAATTCCCATTGTTTACTGCTACAATTTAAGTTTTGGAAAACCATGATTTTAATTTTTAGGAATTCCTTCTTGTTTTGAATATTTCTTTTTTTTCCTTGAGAAATTTTATTTTATGCATTTGACTGTTTTGCATGCATGCATGCATATCATTGCATCACAGTGTGCCTGCTGCCCTCAGAGGCCAGAAGAGAGTATTAGAGCCACAGAAACTAGAGTACAGATAGTTGTGAGCTGCTGTGTGGGTACTGGGATTGCACTCAGCTTCTCCAGCAGGGCGCCAGGGCTTTTGCCACTGAGCCTTCTCTCCAGCGTGCTTCTTACTGCAGTGCTTCATTGTTTCCATCTGCCTCATCTCTTGGATTACATTTACGGATGTCTCCCATCCAGGAATTACTTATGTTACTTTTGAGGTTTTGCTGGTTCTTTTCCTGCTTCTCCCTGATGCTATTGTTTTCCTTTAACTAGCTCCTAATTCTTGTGTCACTTACTTTTGTAAATGAAAGACTAGATGAAATGGTTACTGTTTGTATCTTGGAGGTATTTAAATTCCTCAAAAAGACCCATTCCCTTGAATGGGTAAATGAAGGCCACCGTTGGACACAGTCTGATGTCATCTCATCTCAGGATTATTGGAATTGGCAGTTTGACAAGAGTTTTTTGAAAGGTTTATTTATCACATTGTTTTATTGGTGTGAGTGTTTTACCTACAGGGGTGTGAGTGCACTGTGTGTCTGTAGTACCCCAAGAGTCTAGGCAACGGTGTCAGATCCCCTTGAATTGGAGTTACAGTGACTGTGAGTTGATGTGTTGGAGATAGGAATCAAACCTGGATACTCTTAACCCCGGGCTAGCTTTTCAGCTTCCATAAGGCAAACTTTTTTGTTGGGGAGATTGTTTTAACTTTTACTTACTAATTTAAAGTTCCTTCTGTTGTTTTCTTGAGGCCATGATAATTAGAAGAGGGAAACATATTTGTGGACTCTCAACCCTCCCTCCTACCCCATGGATCTTCACACTTGACACTGTGATATACCAGGTTTTGTTCTTAAATGTATTCATGTTTTAAGAAAATGAGATTTTTCTCCCCTTGTAGGGTAGTGTAATTAACCAACAATTGTGACATGCTTTCTGATAGCTTGTTTATGTAATCTTAGTTTCAGAATGGCCTTCACAATTTTAGAAATCAAAGACGTTACTTTGCTTGTGAATTTTGAAGTTTTAGGATAACTAAAAAGGACTGTTAGGAGATTGAAGTGGCTGACTTGTTTACAAAATATTATTAATTCTTAGAATAGCTCAAATATGTTTTTTTAATGGAGCTTTCTAACATCATCTAACCCTAAAAGCATCTTATCTGAGTCAGGCTTTATGTATTTTTGGTGATGCTGGGGTTGGAACCCAGAGCCTTGCCCTTGCTAAGTAGTGTTCTACCTCTGAGGCACACCCTAACTCTGAGACCACCTTCCTCCTGCTCTTCTCTGACATTAATTAAGTAGCTGGTTTTGGAACCAAGAGGCATAGTGGACTCTATGATGGCCTTCATTGTGCTCATCAGGGTTAAGTTGTGCTTGCTGGCAGGAAGACATGCAGAAGAGGAATGCATAGTATTCCAGGACTGCTAGCTGTTTCCCCAGGTCGTCTGGTTGCAGTGCTTGTAGTCCAGGGCAAAGCTCTAGTTCTCAGTTGGTCCCAGATCTCATTGTCTCCAGCTCTCACTGGACCTAGTTCTCAGTGCTAGATATTGATTTTGCAGAGGTGTTTTAGAACATTGAGTATGAAAGTATTTCTTGCAATGATAAAATAGTGAAAGACAATAGAGAAACACAAAATTAAAAAAATGGAAATATAATCGGGCAGTGGTGGCATATGCCTTTAATCCCAGCACTTGGGAGGCAGATGCAGGCCGATTTCTGAGATCAAGGCCAACCCGGTCTATAGAGTGAGTTCCAGGACAGCCAGGGCTACACAGAAAAACCCAGTCTCGGTAAACCAACCAACCAACCAAACAAAAAAAGTGAAAATATGAAAGAATCTAATCAAGCAAGAAAAGGAAGTTACTGGCAGGAAGGGATTGTAAATTGAGTTCTCCTGTATTTATCAAAGTGTACTAGGCAGAGCCTCCTAGAAGTCTCTTTGAATGCAGTTCTGTGTAGGATGACGTACCACACGGTTCCATTGAAGGTATGCAGCTGCCTGGAGTTGCAAACATTTATTTTGTTTTGTTTTGTTTTGTTTTGTTTCGTTTTGTTTTTTAAAGATTTTCCCTTTGTACAATTTTAAAAACTGTAAGAATGGATTTTTTTTTTTTTAGATCAGCTCCATGTAATGTGTCTGAGGAGATAGACATGTTCTGCATCTCTAGTCTCATGGTAGCCCTTAGTCATGTATGGCTATTAATGTATATGGCTTATGTATCTGGAGAATTGAAAATTTACCTTTATTTAGTTAGCCTTTATATAAGTAAGCTAGTGGTCACTGTACCTGACTTCTTTTAAATTTTAGCCCTTCAAGAGGCCTTTCTATCCAAGCAGGAGTTGAGAAGATGAAGAGCCCAAGGAAAAGGGTGTTGGGGTACTGGCATGAAGATGAATCTAACTTTACTTGTGTGGGCTCTACCTCCTCATTGTCATCAATTGAGAGGACAAATAAAAGTACTGGTTTGTGGAGAATCTGCCCTGTGATTGTTCATGACTTCATCTTGATCAGTCTGATGTGTGATCTGATGAGTTTTTACACATGTGGTTTTATACATGTGGTCCTTAGCGCAGCACTGTAAGGACAGGGTTAGTTGTTTTTGCACCTGGATGAACGAACAAGCCTACAGAATAGGACTCACAGTGCTTTCTCCATTTACTGTTTCTGGAAGTTGTGGACACCATTTACTGCTGGTGGGACTGACTCTTTGTCTAGTGTGGTCTTTGGCAACAAGTGAGAAACATGATTTTGCTAAATATTTCTACTGTTCTCAAGACCAGATATTTCTCAATGTTATACACGCACATATGTGCATGCAGATTTTGTTCTGGGAAGTTAAGAGGGACGCTAGATTCCACATTTCTCACCAGTCACCACAGCATGCTATTTTGAGCAATAAAACTTTAATCTTGGTCAGTCAGGATTATAAAATTGTCTTTGACAGCTCTTAGTGGCCACCACCAGATGGCATCCTGTCCATGTACTCTGGTGGCTGCTGCTAGGCCTTTTCTTAGGACTGGGAACAAGATGGAGACTGTATCCCTGCTGCCTGCTGCCTGTGGTCTCCTCCCCAGCCCTGATGCTTTGCCTTATGAGCTTGGATCCAGCTCTGAAGGAGCTGGCTGCTTTCTGCTAGGAGGGCGGGTGCTCTTGTCAGTGAGCGAGGCCTCAGGCTGTGGATCTAGGATATCAGTTAGATTTTTGTAAAGTAGTATTTTAAAGAAAATGCATGAAATGTAGGAAAGCAAATACTAATTTCCCATGGATTCGCATACCAGGAAAACTTAATGTGTCTGTGAACTGATCATTTGGTCTTTTATTCTAAGTGTAGGCATTTGTTTTTCTTTTATAAATTGGGATTGATATGTTAGCTCGAGCCAACTGTGTGTAATAAAACTTACTAATTTGCCTTTTAGACCTTGAGTAAAACTGGTCTCTTTTTGAAATGATTTGTGTCTATTTTTGACAAATTCTGAACTCTATTGCAGCTTCAGAAGTTCCCTTTAATTTTGATTTCAAATATTTTTATTTTTATTTACTAAATATGAGCACTGTAGAAAATCTGTAAAAAATGGAGTTTTATGTATCAATGCCAATCTGTTGTTAATTATACTTTGATGTACTTTCATTTTGCCTTTCTTGCTTAAATTTCAGCTAATAGCCATCTTTTTTTAAAAAAATCTTTGATTACAGCATACATGCAATATTGTTTTCTGATGTTTCTTTTGTTTCATATTAAGCTTGTGGAATTTTTGAAAGAAGGAACAGAAAGCTTACATAATAAAAAGACACCTGCAGCCTTTACTCAGGAACAGCACTTCTCGTGTTTAGGATGGCCCCTTTAAGCCTTCTGTGTTGTTTATAACATTTTATGACTCCCACCTCACAAGCTGGAGGTTTTCCAGTCTGCAGCTGCCTTCTTAACTAGTCTGTATCCTGCAATCATGGCTTTGTTTCTTCTTCCCTGTTTATTTTCATGTGACTTTAATGCTAAACTAATTTTCCCGTGGGAAGAATGATCTTTCTGAAAGGCTTTTTAAAGGTACTGTGCAGGGAGAAGTGGTAGACTCCATCAGCCTGGTAGGAAACTGTTGGTTTTCAGTGTAGTTATAGGTTTTAGGATGCAGGTAAGAGGCAAATCTAGTAGTGCTAGCCAGTCTCCTTAACACCATGCGAATTTTCTTTCTTAGCATGGGCTTCAAGGCAGGTGGCCTGGGGCCTTTGACAAAAAGTTGCTGTGTAGTACGTGATATGGTGGCTCACACGTCCTGCTGCCTCACACTTGAGGCTTTATGATTAGGAGTCTATGGGTATTTACCACAGAAGTTGGCTTATATATGGTTCTGGTGTTTTGGCTTTATTTGTTAAAATGGGATCCAGGTGTGTGGAGAAGGCATAGCAGATAATGCAACTCTGCCTAGTCTCTTAAGCATTCTGTGAGCTCCTGACATTGATGTGCCTTCACTTTGACTTTGGGGTCATGAAAGCTGGTTTGCTCATCTTCCTTAAAGTTTTTGTAGTGTCAGTAATAAAAGCTTGTGCTGTAATAATTTTTATATGCCTCAATCATTTGTCTCCTTGTAGATACTGGCTGAGGTTGTTTAGGCTATTGTAAAATTGAATGCTTCTTTTTTTCTTTCTGAGAAAATCAGGAAAATATTCTAAAAGAACTTTAGATGATAAACCTTAGCTAATTATGGAAGGTTTTAGGTTCTAAATAGTTAAAGTTTAGCATTTAAAAAATCGGGGTCTGTGTTGTGTTTTATAAAAAAGACAAGGAGAAAGAATATGTTTGGTGGATGTGTAGTCAGGTGTAGGGGAAGAGGGTGCCTCTGTGGACCATGCTGAAGCATACAATAGAGTTTATTCAGGGCATGGGGAGGGGAGTTGAGAGGGTTGTAGAGACAGAAAAAGGTGGGAGGGGGAGAGGAGTAGAGGCTGGCCATGAGCACATGGAGGAGGGGATAGGTAGAGGGAAGAGCAGGAGGGAGAGGACAGAGAAAGAGCAAGAAGGCAAGAGAGAAAGGAGGGGGCGAGCAGCCCCTTTTATAGTGAGTTAGGCATACCTGGCAGTTGCCAGGTAACTGTGGGGCGGAGCCTAGACAAAATGCTAACATTCCCCCGTTTTAGTTTAATTAAAAAAGAAAAATTAGAAAGAGGTGATGGTGGAGCAGGAAAATGGCCTTCATGATCTTTAGCTACTTCTTGCTGACTTTGGGGCAACATGTCTTTAGGAAATCTAGGAAAATGGGGATGGGTGTTGGCCCAGTCTTAGGAGAGTTGGCTGTTTCCTTGCTGTCCAGGGTCTGTGGACCATCTGTGGGTAGGAAGGGGCAGGTCCAGTAGAAGCATCTGTGTCTGTGAGAGCAGGGACTGGAGCATCTGTGGGTTACTTCTCTGGAGCTGTCCTGGATTGTAGTAAACACCTGGACTTGACAAGATGCTGAAACACACACACACACACACACACACACACACACACACACACTCACACATTACAGGTAGAGAATAAAGTTAAGTATGTTTGGGAGAAAGAAATTTTTTCTTAGGTGTACATTTGAAACCCTTTAAAACCATTGGGTCTTGGTGGTTGAGGGTGAGTCTCAATTTCAGGAACAGGAGAGGAATCCCACCCTTTGGAATAGGTAGTAAGTGGGAACTTTAGGCTATCGATTAGCAGATGTACTTATTTGGAGCGGCACATGCCTTTGACCTCAGTATTCAGGAGGCAGAGACAGGCAGATGTTTGTGAATTTGACACCAGTCTGGTCTATATAATAAGTTATAGACCAGTCAGGGATGGACAATGAGACTCTGTCTCAAAAAAAAAAAAAAAAAAAAAAAACAAATCAGGACTAAAGATGTAGCTCAGTTGTGGAATGCCTACCTAACAAGTGTAAGGTCCTGAACTCAATCTCTGAATCAGCTTCCTAAGGGTGAAATGTGTAAATTTTACTGAGAATTCAAGAAAGGATGGCTGGAAAAATCCCAACTGCTTTTCAGGGTATGTCACATATCACAGTTATAGCTGAAGCTTTGTACTGGACTTGACTCTACCATTAGTCAGATGTGTGACCTTGAACTAATCAGTTGTTTCTGGTACTGTCACCCTGCCGCTCCCCCTTTGCCTCATCTAGGAGCCGACTGCATAAAGTGACCAGCCCTCTTCCCTCACTAGCGTGCCCATGCCCAGTAGCTGTCAGGGTGAGGCTAAGTAAATTGGGCTATATATAAAATAGCAGCCAAGTTTTAGATATTAATAGATCAGGGATAAATGGCACACCCCACACTCTAGGATGGGACCACTCCTTTGAGGTCTTTTAGATTTTGGGCAAATCACATTGAGGGAGTCTTTGGGTCTAAGCATGAACTGACTTGTCCTCATGTAAGCTTACTTGTAGCTGGTCTTTGCTACTTTGTGGGTTCTTCTTTTTCCCAACCTTTATTCCAGTTTCACCGCCTATCACTAGATAGGAGAGAAAGGATAGAGGGGAAAGAGAGATAGAGGCCTCTGAATCTAATTTCTTTCCTTTTGTTTCGTCTTTGAGCACAACCACTAACAAACCTCAAACAAGCCCCACCCTGAACAACCAACAACCATCAACCCTGCCTATTGCTGGTCTAGCATTTATATACCCTCTGAAAAATTCCTAGAATTCCACATGTCGCACAATCACAGAAACTCTCTGTAGCTGTTACCATGCCTCTGCTGGAGCACTAGGCAAGTAATGCCTGCTTTAACTAGTTCAAAATAGCCCCAAATCCCCACACTTGGGATTAAAACAAAAACATTTTCTTATAATATTTCTGTGTTTTTAAAAGAAATCAAAATTCCAGAATTCTCAAAAATGTCATTACATTTCCTCAAAGTTGTAAAAGTAAATCTTAAATTATTGGAGTCTGGCAACAATTCTTCCAAAGGCTACAGGTGGAAATACTACTTTTTGAAAGTTCTTTGCATTTCATCATCTGTGGCCCAGGCCTCCTTACTTTTCTGAGGACTTTGTGTGCTTCTGTACCCCTCTGGCTAGCTCTACCTCTCTCAACTCAAATTGGCTTAAATTATTTTTAAAAATATTTTTGATTTATATCTCAGAAATGTCACAATTGGCTTCATCGTCACCTGGACCGATTTTGTTTCATCTTCAACCTAGCCTCTCCTCTAGCCAGTTTTCATCTTAGATTTAGTGGAACCACATCCAGGTCTCTAACCCCTGACCTATCAGCATATGTGGATCTGTGTACCTTGAAACCATTTGAACATCCTGCCCCCCAGACTTCAATTTTGATCTTGCCAGTGGAACCAGTAACTCTGATCAGGATGACAGTCTTGACTGACTCAGGCCTAACTCCTTCACCCTCTGCAGGAAGTGTGCTGCTACCAGAAGACATGAGTAGATTCTGAAGGGCAGAACTGTTGGGATCTATTTCTTTTTGTTTTGTTTTGTTTTGTTTTTTTGTTTGTTTTTTTGTTTTTTGTTTTTTCCGAGACAGGGTTTCTCTGCGTAGCCCTGGCTGTCCTAGAACTCACTCTGCAGACCAGGCTGGCCTTGAACTCAGAAGTCTGCCAGCCTCTGCCTCCTCAAGTGCTGAGATGCCACAGACTGGGATTGTTGTGTAAGATTCGGAGAGCCGAGTCTTACATCCAGGATGTAGTCTCACTCACAAAGACACAGAGACAGAGATCGATGCAATAAGCAAGAGGTTTTAATGATCCAGTATACTGGGTCATCCTGCAATGGGGCAAAGGCGACCGCGAGGAACATAAGCACACACTCTTTATACCCTTCCAGAACATAGGTTTACAGCATGACTTGGTTGTCTCTCATTGGTGGAGCCCATTGTCTTTTGAATCCATTGACCTTTGTGCCCCAGGTGAGGAGAAGATACCTGGGAGACATCCACCCCTTACTGGGGATGTTTCCTGGAACCGAGCATTACTCTCTGCAATTAGGGCATCTCCTGGGGACGGATGCTTGTTCAGTAAATCCCTTTGAAGCTCCCTGACTTAAGCTTAATGGACATTCCTGGCTTCCCGGTATTTTTATGAGATGTCCCTATTTGCTCAATTCTTACATTTCCTCCTCATTCTTGGGAATATCTCAATCCTGAGATTATGCGTTATACTGCTGTATCTCATCTTGGTTCCTTCCTGATATTGCTGCCTCAACATCATAATCTGTACTGTATTGAAACACTATCTAATGAAGGCAACCAAGCGATTTAAAATGCAGGGGTCAAAAGTAAGCAATAATAGGAGTATAATCAGTGGTCCTAGAAGTGTAGAGACCAAAGTTGTGAACCAAGGGGAGGAATTGAACCAGGTTTCAAATCTCTTTTGCCTTGAGCTCTTTTTCTATTTCTTTGTTCTAAGCCCTCTATAATCTTAGCTAAATTGTCCTTGACTCTTCCTGAGTGGTCTATGTAAAAACAACATTTTTCTCTTAGTGCAGCACACAAGCCCCTCTCTTTAACAAATAACAGGTCTTTATCGTTGGCCTTTGGGGGCATTCTCTTGCGCAATGCCCTTTATTTTTTTTCAGTACGCACACTGGTCTTTAGCAAGGAATTCTCTTCTGTTGCCAAGTGCTATCTTACTAGGCTCTTGAGGCTCCCTAGGTTCTCTTCTTTCCTGTCTCTTATCTCTCTTCAGCTCTCTAGCCTCTTTTTCTTTCTGTCTCCTTTCTTCTAAAGTTCTCTTCCTTCACTATGCCTTCTCCACATTCACAGTCCTTCTGCAACATCCTTTTCCTTTCTCCATTTTTCTGTTATAAAACACTTTCTCAGCTACCTGCACTAGTTCCCTTAACAACTTTTCTTGCATTCCTTCTAATTTTCGTAGTCTTTCAACTCCATCAGAAATTCAGGAATGACTGAATAATAGAGAATATATGAGAAGCCTAACACAGCTTCCAAAAATTTTGTCAATTGATAGAGACACCTGGATACCTGGACAATCCTCACTTCAAAACGAGCATCAGTCGTCAGTCTTCTGGACAATGAATGTCTGATAGACAAGAGAAACAGGAATATTAAGGACTTGCCTACTCTGTCTTGGCAGATATGAGCTGTCCTTCGCCTGTGTGTCCTTTTTGGACAGTATTGTCTGTAGATGAAGAGGTAACTTTTGCCTAGTGGCTGTCCCACCGCAATTGGAGCAACTCCAATGATGCTCAATTTCTTCTTTGAGTCTGAGAAAGGGGTGCTGTCAGGAACAGACAAGTCTCTAGCCAAATGAATAAATAATATTAAATGTCACATTCTGTGGATTTCTGATGTTTTTGAAAAACAATTATCTATGTAAAGCGATCTGAACTATTGTCTATGAACTACTCTCAGTTATTTTTAATTAAAATCTCAAAATCAAGCCACACCTTGCCCTCTCCACTGGGCAGGCTCCGACATCCGACCTTGCTAAGGAAGGAGTTCGAGCCCGCTAGCTATGTCAGGTGAACTCAGGTCTGAGCTCACTTTCTTTTTCCCAGTTATTTTGACCTAGATTGACTCTCCAGAAAAAATGATCCCTAGAAATTGACTGGGGAAGTAGTCTAGCAGGAGTAGAGGCAAGGGCAAAAATGCATGGATCAAGAGGGTTGTGGTCTAGAGGACGGACTTCGTATGGTAATATAAACTCCTTCCAGTCTTTCTTGGCTGGTGTCCTAAGCAGACTTTGGTTGCAAGCTCTGCAGCCAATCCCACAACACCCAGAGGAAGCTCCACTCCCAGGTGCTCTGATATTCTCAGGATCAGAGGTTAGAAGGACACAGCATCTGTCCCAACACCGGGAGTAACTAGGACCAACAGAACCAGGCACACAGGAACTCCACCAGCCCAGTGGCTCGGGTTCCTTCTGGTTTCTCTGGGCTGGTGTCCTGAGCAGACCTTGGGAACAAGCTCTGCAGCCAGTCCCAAAACACTCAGAGGAAGCTGCTGCACTCCCAGGTGCTCTAACAAGCCCAGGATCACAGGATCCCAGAATCACAGGATCACAGACACAGTTTGACTCTGAGGAGTTCTGACACAACCAGGATCACAGGAAGGTCAGGCTCCAGTCAGATTTAGCAAGGGCAGGTAGCACTAGAGATAACCAGATGGCAGGGGGCAAGCGTAAGAAAATAAACAACACAAACCAAGGTTACTTAGCATCATCAGAACCCAATTTTCCCACCATAGCAAGTCCTAGACATACCATCACACCGGAAAAGCAAGATTCAGATCTAAAATCACTTATCATGATGATGATACAGGACCTTATGAAAGACATAAATAGCACCCTCAAAGAAATACAGGAGAACACAGGTAAACAGCTAGAAGCCCTTCAAGAGGAAACACAAAAATCCCTTAAAGAACTACAGGAAAACACAATCAAACAGGTGAAGGAAATGAACAAAACCATCCAGAATCTAAAAATGGAAATAGGAACAATAAAGAAATCAGAAAGAGAGACAACCCTGGAGATAAAAAAACCTAGAAAGAAATCAGGAGTCATAGATGCAAACATCACCAACAGAATACAAGAAATAGAAGAGAGAATCTCAGAGGCAGAAGATACCATAGAAAACATTGACACAACAGTCAAAGAAAATGCAAAAAGCAAAAAGCTCCTAACCCAAAACATCCAGGAAATCCAGGACACAATGAGAAGACCAAACCTAAGGATAATAGGTATAGAAGAGAGTGAAGATTCCCAAGGTAATGGGCCAGTAAATATCTTCAACAAAATTATAGAAGAAAATTTCCCTAACCTAAAGAAAGAGATGCCCATGAACATATAAGAAGCCTACAGAACTCCAAATAGACTGGACCAGAAAAGAAATTCCTCCCGTCACATAATAATCAAAACACCAAATGCACTAAACAAAGAAAGAATTTTAAAAGCAGTAAGGGAAAAAG
>JADRCD010177002.1:3014-13316 GCA_019843815.1 Montemys delectorum
CTTCTTCTTCTTCTTCTTCTTCTTCTTCTTCTTCTTCTTCTTCTTCTTCTTCTTCTTCTTCTTCTTCTTCTTCATATTTTATTTGCATTACATTTATTTTCAGTTTTTATACATTTGTGTTGTTTTACATAGCTTCTCCATCCTCTCTCTAACCTCCTCCAATCCCAGATTCTTCTCATGGCCTCTTTAATTAATATTTTTTGCATATATGTGTGTGGATAAATATGTAAGTACCACCTGATGGGTCCACTTAATGTTGCTCGTATGCATGTTTTTTAGGGCTGATCACTGATATTGGAGAACCAGTTAGGGGACTCATCTCTCTAGAAGAATCATTCTCTCAGCAGCCATTAATTGCCAATAGCTCTTCATCTAGGCTCAGAGCCCCAGATTTCCACCACCAACATTAATGTGCCATCTAGGGTTGTCTCTGCTCTGGTCCTGCTTAGACAGCCATAGATGTTGAGATTTCACGAGTACAGCTTCCCTGTTATATATGGAAGACACATATGGAAGATACAGTCTTGAAAATATGATGCTTGCTGGTCCTCTGGCTCTTACAATCTTTGCCTTCTTTTCTTCAATGTTCCCTGAGCCTTGGGTGTAGGGGTTTGTGTTGTAACTGTATCAATTGGGGATGGACTCCTCACAGTCAGTTGTTCCTCTCAGGTTGACCAGTTGTTGCTTTCTGCAATGGTCTCTATCCACTGCAAAAGAAAGCTCTCTGATGGGGAGGAGCAGCTCTATGTGGGTATGTGGAGAATTATTTAGAATATAGTTAGGAATTGTGCTGGTCTAGTTAAAGTTGGCTGTAGTAGGTTCTCTAAAGACCTCACTAGCCTTGTGTAATTGGCTAGATTTCCAGCACCAGGCATGAATGATCTCATTGCTTTATCTAACAAGAAAAGGTGGAGCTGGAGCAATGGCTCATGAGGAGCTGCTCTTGCAAAGAACTCAATTTCGTTCCCAGCATCCACTCCTGAAGCTCATAACTGCCTGCACTCCAGGTCTGGGATGTGTGCTGCTCTCTTCTTAGCCTCTGTGGGCACTGCATTCACTTGTGCAAAGCCACACCCAGTCACACACATGACACATCATTTTTAAATTCTTTTGAAATTAAATCTTTTAAAAAGGTCATTGTTTGAATTCCCTCCTCTCTGGTTTTTAAACATGCTTTTGTTGGTAGACCCTCGCTCCTAAGTTTGTAACAGTTCGATGCTTCTTTGCATATCTGAAGATGTTTTTAGTTAGGATGCAACTATGTGAGTTGCCCTGGCAACTACTTAAATTTCATTGCCTTGGTCTCATGGTATTAGAGTTTGTGTTGGAGGGTAGTTAAGATGCCTGCAGACCAGTGGGGTCCTTTGAGGGTAGTACCAGCTCCACTGGAGGCTAAAAGGAGTAACCTTTAATCAATGGTCATTTAAAATATTTAGTTTTGGGGCCAGAGAGATGGCTCAGCAGTTAAGAGCATTGACTGCTCTTCCAGAAGTCCTGAGTTCAATTCCCAGCAACCACATAGTGTCTCACAACCATCTGTAATGGGATCTGATGCCATCTTCTGATGTGTCTGAAGATATCAACAGTGCACTCATATAAATGAAATAAATAAATCTTTTTAAAAAATAAAATATTTAGTTTTTAATATATGTGTATGTGCCTGTGCCTCTGTGGGTTTATGTTCACCATATGTGTGCAGGGATCTGCAGAGGGTGTTGGATCCCCTGGAAATGGAAGTACAGGTGCTTGTATGCTGCCTGAAGTAGGTTCTGAGAACTGAACCCAAGTCTTCTGCAAGAGAGGGCTCTTCACTGCTGAGCCATCCATCTGCCCCCTTCCCCCCTCATCGGCCATTTAACCACATCAAAGGTACACCCCATAGTGAGAACCTTTGAGTTGGCGAGGGCTCTGCTCTGCTTGCTGGAAGCTTGCATGATTGATGAGCTCAAGCCCTGGCAGCTGTTTGGGGTTTAAGTCTCTTGGTTACCCTCTTCCAGTCTCGTGGGTTTTGATCCCAATCTACACTGATGCAGGTACATCAGGGACACTGGAATGCGGATCCTGGAGAGTTTCCTGGCAAAGTCCCATCCTTCCTGGCACTGCATCCAAGTCACAGTGACCTCAGATTTCTATCTCTGTTTCTAGAAACTTCAGCCTGGCAGAAGGCCCGTCATCATCTTCTCATCTCTTTCCCTTCCTCCGTGGATGTCCTTTCCTTGCCGTTATTGTTCAATGTCCACAAAGAGCTGGGTCATACTTTCCCCCAGATTTTTAGCTGTTTGTGGAAGGAGGATACGCTTTTGCCCATCTTCGTGACTCTGACTTTTAACAACGTGTCTTGGCTCTGAATCCACAATTGCTACGAGGCTGTCACAAGCCGGCATCCTAAACTAGCAACTGTGAAATCTCTGATAAGGAACTTGTCGCACTTTCAGAAAGCGTCCTGCACAAGCAGTAAGATACACTGTTTGCAGTAATTTTAATATTTTTAAGGAATCACTAACTAAGACTTTGATTGTCTTTGACATTAATTTCAAATGTCAAAACATAATTTGTTCTATTGTATTTCTACGTGTCAGGGTGCATTTGTGTACACACACACACACACACACACTCGTGCATGTGGAGGCTGGAGGGGAACTGGAGGTAAATGTTCAATGCCGTTTTCTACTGCTCTCCACCTTCGTTTTTTGAGACAGGGTCTCTCAAACCTGAAGGTTACTGCTGCAGCTAGCCTGGCCACTCAGCGAGCCCCGGGGATCCTCCCATCTGTGCTTCCCAGCCTTAGGGTTACGAGTGCACATCGCCATACCTAGTCTTCTACATGGGTGCTCGGGATCCAAACGCAGGCTCTCTCACGCTTGCACAGCGAGCACTTTCCCATGGGACCGTCTCCCAGACCCCCAGGCCATATTTAAAAAGACGCGAAACCATCCCTTACCCTTTCTTGTTATTATGTGTGTCATTTCTGTTGAACATTGATGCGATTGTGTGTGTGTTTGTGTGTGTGTGTGTGTGTGTGTGTGTGTGTGTGTGTGTGTGTGAGAGAGAGAGAGAGAGAGAGAGAGAGAGAGAGAGAGAGAGAGAGGTCTTGTATTATTGCTTGGATAGTATTTAGACAGATTTTTTTTTTCTCAAACTATAGTTGAATTAGTTGTCTCTTGTGTAAAATAATCAGATTATAAAGAGATAAGTCAAACTAGCTTGGTAGAATTATTTTAGGAGTACATCATTTTTATTTTTAAAGTGTGTGTGTGTGTGTGTGTGTGTGTGTGTGCAATGCATACACACTCACATGTATGAGCATATGGAAGCTGTAGTTTGACACCCGGTATCTTTTTCTCACCTTTACTTTTTGAGAGAGGGTCTCTTGAGGAAGCTGAAGTTGACTATTGCAGCTCAGCCATCTCTGCTTTCAGTGTTCAGGTTACAGAAACATACAGCCACAATCAGGTTTCATGTGAATGGGGGTCCACGCTTCAAACTAAGCTTTAACCCCAGGGATCACCTCCCCAAAGGTGTGTTTTTACACTTATCTGCACATGTATGTGCATGGTGGCACACTCATGTCAGTATGTCTATGTGGATGTCAGAGGACAACTTGTGGGAATCTGTTCTTTCCTCTGTGTGGGTCCCAAAGCTCAAACCTAGGTTGTTATCTTAACCCATCTCACCAGCTATAATTTTTTATAGATATAATTTTTATAGATACTAAACTCAGAGTCACAATTTTAATACAAAAAATCTTGTATTCTAAGGTATGTATTTAAAATATATATTCTAAGATTCATACATGACTAAACCAAATCTGAAAACATTCAGTGAAGCTTTCTGGAAAGATATTTTTATTGATTTTCTGTTTCAATTATGACACTGAGTTATAGAGTTGTCAGCACAAGCCCATACAGAGGCAAGCAGTTAGATCCCCAGTCCCTGGGTTACCCCCCCCCCACCTGAATGGTGTTTAATATTTGTGAAATGTGCAGGCATCCAACAGTCCTATAAATCAAACACAAGGGAAAGAACATCAGGCCTTGCCCATGCTTGCCACACTCCTCTCTGCTCTGATTTCCCATCTCTTAAAAGTGAATTTCTTGAAAGTATGTTGGAAACACTCCTGTCTTCTAAAAGTAAGCCATAGTTGAGATGAGTTAAGGCCCTCATTGACCCTCTATGTCCTACATGGCTATCCTTAGTACCCACCCTTCCTTCCTCACCTTGAATCCCTGTACTGTCCTTTCTTCCTGCTTTCATTATCCCTAACACACAACATGATGCTACAAGAAGTGAGGCGTATGCCCAATGGTTATGTTATCTTCCCCAGTTTCTTTCTTTGTTGAGACATATATGCCACCTGAAATATGTATTCTAAGATGCCTACAGGACTAAACCATGCTGTCTTTGTTTTCATTACTGTTTGTGCATTTTATATAAAACCATCAAAAATCAGTCCTTCATGGGTGTGGTGATTTGAATATGCTTGACCCAGGGAGTGGCACTATTAGGAGGTATGGATTGTTAGAGTGGGTGTGGACTTGTTGGAGTAATTGTGTCACTGTGAGTGTAGGCTTTAAGACTCTCATCTTGGAAGCCAGTCTTCTAACAACCTTTAAATGAAGATGTAGAACTCTCAGCTCCTCATGTACCATGCCTGCCTGGATGCTGCCATGTTCCTGCCTTGAGGATATTGGACTGAACCTCTGAACCTTAAAGCGAGCCCCAATTAAATATTGTCCTTTATAAGAGCTGCCTTGGTCATGGTGTCTGTTCACATAGGAAAACCCTAACTAAGACATACAGCTTGTGTCATTTCCCAAGCCCCAAATAAAATGGGAATGCATATGTTATTAGTTTCATTTCCTAAGTGGTTTCAAGTTCTTCTACACTTCTTATCTCCTTCAGACAATTGAGCATTACCTGGATGGTGTCTTTCACTGTTATCTAATTGAATTGGCTCAATGGTAATTCCAACTCTTCAAGGCAAAGATAAAGTTTCTACTTCTCCATGCCCTTGTCTATATCAGCTGAGTACTTGAAACAGTCAAGTTCTTAACATAAACATACTGATTTCAAATCTCCTGCAATTTCTCCTTGGTGGTCGTTTCTACTTACCGGAGGCCAAGCAGTGTCTAAAGTTGTCCATCCAAGTAAGAAACTGTGGTCCTAGGTATGTTTTATATGTTGTTTTGTTCTGAAGGTTAGACAAGCATTCTGTGTCATCGCTGAAAAGCAGGTCCTTAGCTGAGGATTCAAACAGCTGGAACATCATATATTCAAATCCATTTCTTCCAAAGAGCTCCTGGATTGGAACCAACAGACAGTCACTGAGGGTGCCAGGAAGCATAGAGGTATCTACTCTTTCTAGAAGACCAAAGGCTTCTGGACTGCTCAGCTCCAGCCCTTGGGCAATCCCTGGACACAGCAACAGTTTAGGAAATGCTGTCGTAACAGGAAGCGTGATCTGTGGGTTTGAATCCTGGCTTCATCTTTTCCTTGCTATATGAACTTAAGAAAATCCTTCACTACACTCAGTCAACCTCTGTTTGCTCATTTGTCAATGGAGACACTAACATCACATGGTGCAGTGCTGTATGTAAAGAAACGTAAATAGAAAGCTGACCGTATGCCACCAGTTAGCCAGCCAGGGCCAGGTGCTTTCCCAGCTGTCTGGATCATCCTCCTGTAGGGGGAGGTTCTGCTGCTAATGTTTCCCCAACTGGCTCTTGATTTGTCAATAAAGAAGGCCAGGGGCTAATTGTTGGGCAGGTGGGACAGGTGGGACTTTCAGGTCCCAGGAGGAAAGGGTAGTCACAAAGGAAGGAGAGAGGCTTTCTCTGCTATGCTTTGGAGAAAAAAGGACACAGCTAACATGTAAGGCCTTCGGGGAAGCTAGGGCCTGTGGCCTCCGCTACGGGAGGGTGACCAAAGATGTTTGGCGGGGGCTAATTGGAACAAACCACTAAGACGGGGATAATAAATTGGTAAGGGTACGCATTTCCAGGCAGGAGATATTTGTACTCAGCAATTGTGCCTAGCAGGCAAGTTAAGGTAACAAAGATGTGTGTGTGTGTGTGTGTGTGTGTGTGTGTGTGTGTATGTGTCTTTTATCCATGGATTCAAGGGTTTCAGGAGTGGGCTGATGGTGAGACACACACCCTCCAGGGGTGAAGGTGGGTGGAAAAACATGTTGTGTCAGGGCTGTGGTGATGGCTGATCCCAGAGCTGAGCTAGCTGGCATCCCAGGAAAGGCAGTAGCGATTTTTTAAAACTACAGGCAAGGTCCTCCCATGTCTTCCCTTGCTGCTTCCTCTTCTGGTCTCTGAACTCCAACCAGTTACACATCTTCATCCTACTTCTCTTCCTTAGTTGACTTCTATAGTAGCCAATATGGTAGCTTGTCTTGTGTGAGACTTTCCCCCTAAGATGTCCACAGTCAAAGACTCTCTTATTTCAATGGTTTTCCTAGGTGTGAAGGTTAATTTTGATTGTCAACGTTACACACCTGGAAAGAGGGCTTCTCAGTTAACTAAAGCCTTTGTTAGATTAGCCCATGGGCATGTCTATGGGTATTTTTTTAATACTTGGTATAGGAGGGCCCAGCCCATCGTGGGTGGTACTATATGTCAACAGGTAGGCTGAGACTATACAAGAAAGGTAGCTCAATGTGAGTCTCAAGCCAGACAGTAAGTGGTGTTCCTCCATGGTCTATGCGTTACTTCCTGCCTTTAGGTTTCTGTTTTGAGTTCCTGCTTGGCTTCCCCGATAATAGACTAAACTTGTAAGCCAAATAAACCCTTTCTGTGCCCAAGTTTCTTTTGGTTAGTGTCCTAGCACAGCAAAGAGAAGAAAACTGGAACACCGGGCCACTATTTTTTTTTTTTCAGGGATGTGAAAGTAATATATAATAAAACATGGATTTCTTCTTTGAGGAACCTCCAAGAACGGGATATCTATTGCAATAGGCAGAGGAATCTATAGGTTTTCCTTCAGATCATTTGGGTTAGGCATCTGCTACTCCATAAGATCAGCTCCTGTTGGCTTCCAATAGGGTCATAAAGTGTCTAGATATTTGGCTCCTTAACTTTCAGCAAGCCCAGATGGAGCCCAGCCTATCCAGGTTAAAAAGACAAATTCATATCAACCCACAAGTCAGTCAGAGAAGCCACTGCTTTTGCTACACTTGGCTCAGCCATTCAGCCAACAACTCCTGTACTTATTGCACCAGAAGAAGAGAAAAGGGATTCATTCTCTTGGCAATTGACCAGGCCCAAGAGATCCTATGTGTTTTCTCAAGGCTACAAATCTCAGGCTGTCCTCTTTAAGATTTCTAGAGAGCTGCAGAACAAGTGGGCCCCAGATATAACCAGAGACAGGACTGGTAAGCCCAGGGCCCCCTGCTTAGGGAGAAAGAGCATGAGCTAAGCTGGGTGCATGGGCACCTGGGCATCAGGACAGCTCTGGGAAGCAGGCACCGAGTCACAGGGGGTAGGCATGGGTGCTCATACCTGTTGGTTGAAGAGAATTCTTCGAACAAAGCCAGCCTTATCTTTCCTGGAGAACACAGCATGGTTTGGCACTCTGGCCAGATGGCAGCTCTGAGCCTCCGTCACAGGCTTCCTGGTGCCATCAAGGCAGAGCAGCTCAAAGTCTTCATGTTTCAGACCCTTAGCCCAAGACTCGGGGTTCTTCCCTAAGGAGAGAGTGATGTTGAGGCCAGTGAGGTGGCCCAGTGAGTTAAAAAACAAACAAAGAACGGACAAACAAACAAAAGCGGCTGCTGCCAAGCTGGAGGACCTGAGTTGGATCCTTGGGACCCACAAGATAGAGGGAGAGAACTGACTCCAGTAAGTTGTCCTCTGACCTTAGAACAAATAGACATTAAGTAAATACATGTACATTTAGAATATAGATCTGAATGTTTAGAGAGCTGGCTCAGAGGTTAAGGACCAGAGGACCTGGGTTTGAGTCATAGCACCCACACAGTGACTCACGAGTGCCTGCCATTTCAACCCAGGAGTTGATCCCCAGAGGATCTGACGCTCTCTCTTTTGGCCTCTACAGGCAACAGGCATGCAAGTGGTATACATACATACATGCAGGTAAAAGAGTCATACATATAAAATTCAAAATCAATCAATCAATCAACAAATAAAATGCCAGGGCTGTAGCTCACTGTTGAGTATTTGCCTAGCAAGACCATTGGTGAAATTCTGCAGAACTGAATGAAAATTTAAAATAACAGTCCTGGGAGTGTTAACCAAAAGGGAAAATTCAATACATTATAGAGTGTTACAATTAAAATTGTCAGGTAGTGGTGGTACATGCTTTTAATCCCAGCACTTGGGAGGCAAAGGCAGATTGATCTCTGAATTCAAGGTTACCCTGTCTACAAAGTGAGTTCCAAGACAGCCAGGGCTACACAGAGAAATCCTGACTCAAAAACAAGAACAAAACCAAAAACAGCCAAAAAGCAAAAACCAAAAATCAAACCAACCCCCGCCCCCCCCTCAAAAAAAGGAAGAAGGGGATGGAGAGATGGCTCAGCAGTTAAGAGCACTGTCTGGGGCTGGAGAGATGGCTCAGTGGTTAGGAGCACTGGCTATTCTTCCAAAGGTCCTGAGTTCAAATCCCAGCAACCACATGGTGGCTCACAACCATCCGTAATGAGATCTGATGCCCTCTTCTAGTGTGTCTGAAGGCAGCTACAGTGTACTTACATATAATAAATAAATCTTAAAAAAAATTATTAAGAAAGGAACACTGTCTGATCTTCCAGTGGTCTTAAATTCAATTCCCAGCAACCACATGGTGGCCCACAACCATCTGTAATATAACCTGATGCCCTCTCCTGGTATTCAGGTATACATGCAGATAGATATATATAAAATAAATAAATCTTTATAAAAAGTTATTTATTTAAAAAAGGATTAAGACTATCCATCTGGAGTCTGAACATATGGCTCAGGGGTTAAGTAAGACCCACTATTCTTCCAAGGATCCAAGTTCAAATTCTAGCCAAGTTCAGGCAGCTTCAGTGCCAGGGGATCTAATGTCCTCTGGCTTTGGGCTCTTGCACATGTGTGGTGTACATAAATTCACATGGCCACACACATATACAAATAAATATATAAATAAGTAAACATTTAAGATACAGAAACAGACAAGATATTTTCCAACATGGAAAGCTGTCAAAAACTTTAATCTGGAATACCACAAGAATGCCTGTCCATCAGGGAGTCAGAGATGCTCGCCTAGCCCATGGTTTCTGTGTGCTTTGTCAGCTGGATTCAAGGTCAGGGTGATAATTAGCATCAAATCTGAACGGACTGGAAGAACGTTAAAATGTTAGATTAATTTAAAGTGCTAGGATCCTAGTCACTGGAATCTGCTAGGTTTAGTTACTCAGCTTCCCCACTGGGGGAGCCACTCTGCAAGGTAGACTCAGGTGTTCCCAGGGAAGGGAAGCACAATGCAGGCGCCTACCTACCTACCATCAGTGTTCTGTAGAACCGTGGGGTGCTTCAGGAAGGCCACATCCCCCTTCTCAACCAGACACCTGCACGACAAGACCCAGGTCAGCAAGGAGAATCAGCAAGGAGTGAGAGGGAGCCACCAAGGGGGAGTCGCACCCCTAGGCACCCAGCACTCTCACACAAGCAACTGGTAGTGCCTGCAGGGCCCCAGAGTGAGAGAGGAGGAAGGTGATGGAAAGGCAGAACTACTCATTGAGTTTTACTTGTGGAAAGCACCATTCAGGTCCTCATTTTAAATCCTCACCACTTTCCCCAGACAGGTTGCTTGTGTACTCCCACTAACAGAGATATCTATGGGGTGGCGCTCTGGATAGATCTATGGGACCCATGTGGTGTAGTATCATGTGATGAAATACTACAATCTACCTGGAAATATGGCTGTGAGGTGGTTTTATTGTACTCATGTGTCTACTCAGTACTGACAACAGAGAATATGCCTCTCTAGACACGACACACATCCCATGGGAAAATCTGTACCTGTGGTGACATCTATAACCCCAGCATTTGAGAGGCTGAGACCAAAGAGTCACAAATTTCAGGCCAGTCTGGGCTACATAGTGAGATTCTATTTTTGTAAAAACAAACACACTCACCCACCAAACTTGACAATCTGAGTTTGATCTCTGGAGCTCACATGGTAGAAAAAGAGAACCAACTGCCTCAAGTTGTCTTCTGACCTCCACATGTGCACTGTTGTACACAAGTTCTCCCCCTTCCAGCATAGATAGATAGATAGATAGATAGATAGATAGATAGATAGATAGATAGA
>JADRCD010177006.1:2703-16997 GCA_019843815.1 Montemys delectorum
TATCTATCTATCTATCTATCTATCTATCTATCTATCTATCTATCTATCTGCTTTAGTGTTTTTACCTGGTTTGGGTTTCAGGATAATACTGGCTTCACAAAATGAATTTGGTAGTGTTTCCAAATTTTGTGCAACAAACTGAGTATTGGTCTTAGACCTTCCTTAAAAGTTTGCCAGAAGTCAGTGGTGAGGTATTGAAGAGATGGTTAAAAGCTCTGACTGCTCAGATGAACCTTTATCCTCTGATGAAGGATATGGGTTCAGTTCCCAGCGTCACAGGCTGGTACACAACTCTCTGTAACTCCAGTTCTGTGGAACACGATGCCCTCTTCAGAACTCTGTGGGCACTGTAGCACATGATGAAATTACATACATGCAGGTAAAACATACATACAAATAAAAACAAAAATAGAAAAGTGTGCAGTGAATCCATCTGATCCTGAGTTTTTCTTTTGGACAAGAACCTTTTTTACACTGTTGATTTTGTGTAGGGGATATATTTAAGTCATTCTATCTTCTGGCTTAAGTATTTGTAGGTCATAGCAATTTAGAAACTCACTCATTTCTTCTAGGTTTTCTAGCTCTCTGGAATATAAAACATTCTCGACATTTTGTATTTTAGCAGAGTCTGCTGTAACAAGACTTTTTTCATCTCTAAATTAATTAATTTGGGTCTTTTCCTACCTTTTTGTCAGTTTGAATAAGGGTTTGTCAATCTCGTTAACTTTTTCAAAATAATCAGCTGTCTGAGTCACGGTTTCTCTATTGCTGTGATAAAGCATGATGACCAAAGGCAATATGGAGAAGAAAGGGTTTATTTCTTTAGTTTGTGCATTTTTTCCTTTGTTTTATATAGTCACCAATTTTTAAAAGATAAGACTCTAACTTCTTCCTCAGGCATTTATCCACAATCTTAGGTTCCATTATAGGAGAGTTAGGAAGCTGGAATGGACCATGGGTGGTTGTTGTGTCTCGTTCATTTTGCCTCTTTGCTGTGTTTCTTATATCTTTTGGATTTGTGTCTAGTTATAAATTCTCAACTCTATTTGGTTGGGTTGTTTTCTGTCTTTCTAGAGTGACATCTTCATGAAGTTCAGCTGTGGTTCACTAAACTAGTTCACTAAAAAGAGAAAGTCTTACTGATGTTAGACTGGTACACATCTCGGTACTTGAGACCAGAAAAAGGAAGGTCAGGAGTGCAAAGCTAGGCAGGGATGTAAAAGGCCCTATGTGGAAGAAAGGGGGTGAGGGAGACTAGTATTTCATTTTCTTTGCTTTTTCAGGAGTTTAAACCTAAGGACCAAATTGCACAGGCTGCCTTTTAACCTGCAATCTTCCTGCAACAGTTTGCTGAGTAAACAGAATTACACACTGTACTGGCTGGTTTTGTGTGTCAACTTGACACAGGCTGGAGTTATCACAGAGAAGGGAGCTTCAGTTGGGGAAATGCCTCCATGAGACCCAGCTGTGGGGCATTTTCTCAATTAGTGATCAAAGGAGTGGTGCCATCCCTGGGCTAGAAGTCTTGGGTTCTATAAGAGAGCAGACTGAGCAAGCCAGGGGAAGCAAGCCAACAAGGAACATCTCTCCATGGCCTCTGTGTCAGCTCCTGCTTCCTGACCTGCTTGAGTTCCAGTCCTGACTTCCTCTGGTGATCAACAGCCATGTGGAAGTAAGCTCAATAAACCCTTTCCTCCCCAACTTGCTTCTTGGTCATGATGTTTGTGGAAGAATAAAAACCCTGACTAAGACACATACCTTTGCCACTGTGCCCAGCAAATTGTCCTTCCATATTTTCAGACTATAAATAGGCTTTGTTTCTTAGAGCAGTTTTGGCTTTAGAGAAAACTATGCACACATTACAGGAACCCAGTCAACATTTCTTTTATTTTTCCCAGTACTACTGAAATCTTGCTTGGGTGTGGGACATCTACTCACACAATAAGTGAGTACTGGCTCATTCTTGTATTGTATATTCTGTAGGTTCTGCCAAATGCAATAATATGTCTGTAATCACAGTAGCTTCGTTGACCTAAAAATCATCTGTACTAAAAGTATTCATCTGTCCAACCTTTGCACCTGGCAGCCTCTGATTTTTATGTCTTTTACATTGTCCTTTCAAGACTACAGTACAGTTGGGATCATGTTCTATGTCGCCTTTTAAGACTTGCTGCTCACCACAATTTACACTTAAAATCTTCTGTGTGATTCCATAGATTTAACTTCTTTTCAATCGGCACAAATGTTTTTCTATGTTCATACATAGACTTCTACTTTTTTCTCTTTAATGGACACCACATTATTTCGTAGTATAATTGTACAAATATGCTTATGTTTTTCCTTCCTGGTAGGTATACAGACACACAGAAAGTCCTTTATAGTTGTCATTTGTTTTATTGTTGTTGTTACAGTATAGCATCATAGCCAATAAAGAGTTGTTACTGCTGTGTCTATAAAGAGGACCTAGTTACACAGAATAGAGTAGGTGGTAACTTGGAACAAGAAGGGGATGGCCCCATGACTGCAGCAGAGGGGCTCAGGGGAGGGAGAGGTGGTAGGCTAGAGAAGAAGCAAACAAAGGCACTCAGAGGAGGTGGAGTTTAGCTTTGAGAAGTGCACAGGTACAGGAAGGACTCAGCTCTTTGAAGAAGTTACTATGGAGAAGGAAGGCATCTTGGCCTGCCAGTTCCAGCATCTTAGCACAGAGCCTCAGAGTTGTGAGGTTACTCTGGGTACTTAAGGGCTTCCCTTTCCCATCTCACCTGCTTTAGGATGTGTGTCCTGAAGGTCCATCTCACTGTTGCAGGGCTTTCAGAGAACAAGGCTGGTATGCTCAGATGGCTCCCTTGGTGGAAAACGGCCAGATATGATTTCTTGGTATCTTTGTGTCAAAAATGCTATTTGCTTGTGGAAATCAAGCAAATGCTGAAGTACCAAATTACACCAAAAGGACTGCTTGGCATGAGCCCTTATGTTTGGTATCTTCTCTGGATTATAAAACATCGTAGTCATCCCGTTGTTCTGTTTGTTTAGGTGTCTTATTTTGTTTTCTCTGTGTAGTCCTGGCTGTCCTGGGAATCAATCTGTAGCTCAGGCTTGCCTCAAACTCAAGAGATCCACCTGCCTCTGCTTCCCAAGTATGGGGAGTAAGTGTGTGTGCCACCATCCAGATCCCAATGTCATTTCTAACACCACTTATCCTTGAACTCAAGACACATCTTGGGACTTCAGTTTCTCTCTGATGTCTACTATCCCATGAAACAGGGACCTGCTGGTTGCCAATGACTGAGCAAAGAGATCCTGTGAGAAGGCACATCCATCCATCCATCCCTGACGGTCTTCCCAGAAGCAAGGGTTGAGAAGCAGATGGTTTATTTGGGAATGATCTACAGACACCAGTAGCAAGATGAAAGGGGAGATAGAACGGGGAGGGAAGGCAGAGAAGAAGTATTCTCTGTGGGCTGTTGGAAATATGTCTCAGGATGACTATGCCCTGGGGAGAGGAGACAGATTATTCCTGGTCCAGTCCTGTGTGACACTGCTGAAAGTCATTCCTAGCTTGATTAGAACTTACTTACACACAGAAGGGTGGTTCTATAACACCTAATTCTATGATGCCAGAAGATTACCTGTGATGGAGAAGGAGGTGCTAAAGATAAGAGATGACCAGAGATCTATGATATGGGAATTCACATCATATGGGAAGGCTGTGGTGAGGTCTATACATTTTCCAGAGAAACACTCGTCAAAAGCCTTGGTCATCTCTGCAGCACCTGGCACACTAACGGAAAAGAAAGAGGGCACATTTCAAGGGAGGGGGATGCACTCCTTGCAGGCCTTTGGGCTTTGAACTCTCTCCACCATCTTCGCCATAATCAGAACTCATTCCTCCACCTGAGAACAGCATCCATGTTGACTTTGTAAAACCTCCCTCCATCTTTAATCCTTATTATTTGGGTTAAAATGTCCCTGCTACTAGTTTCAAAAGTGATCACTTGACAAAGGCCCAAAGGCAGATGTAAAAATAAATTCTCTTTTGCAGCCCAGAACTCAGTGTTCTATATGAGTTTTGGTACACACAGGAAGGAACATGAGGTGGGTGTGGTGGCCCATACCTTTAATTCCAGCAATCAAGAGGCAGAGATGGGGTATTTCTGTTTGAGGGTAGTCTGGTCTACATGGCAAGTTCCATGACTCGCAGAAAAAAAGGACAAGGAGAGAAGAGAGGAGAAAGAGAGAGAGAGAGAGAGAGAGAGAGAGAGAGAGAGAGAGAGAGAACATGATACACAAGTAATGATGGTGTTGAGGGTAAAATTTTATAACTTCAAGACTTTCTTTCACATATAGATACACACACACTTACACCCCATCCCCAACCCTCAGCTTGGTGAAGTTTTATAATTTTAAGACTTTCTTTCACATACAAATACACACACACTTCCACCCTATCCCCAACCCTCAGCTGTCTACAGTCATCAAAGTCCTGTGTTCCCGTTCCAAGAAGGAGCAAACATTGCTAACAACCCAAGTCATAAAACAATTGAGAAGATGGCCTGTGCCCCATCTGCTCTTAGGAGAAAAGCACCATATGCTGCCATTCTTTCATTTTTAAGCAATCTTCCTGTGTCACTTCCCTGACAGTGAGGGAACATGCTGGGCAGCAGCTTCCACCTTTGTGGAACAAAGCTCAACAGCTCAGGCATCACTCTGAGGTATCCATTGACACTCCCAGGCTAGGGCTGAGCCCCAGCAAAACTCCAAACAAGGGGAATGCTGTGGCTATACACTAATGTGTTAATAAGAATTTTAAACTCGCTAGGCAGTGGTGGCACATGCCTTTAATCCCAGCACTTGGGAGGCAGAGGCAGGCAGATTTCTGAGTTCAAGGCCAGCCTGGTCTACAGAGTGAGTTCCAGGACACCCAGGGCTACACAGAGAAACCCTGTCTCGAAAAACAACAACAACAACAACAAAAAAAAAACTAAATCAACATGTTTGCTATGGGGATACCAATGACTTCCTTCCTTCCTTCCTTCCTTCCTTCCTTTTTTCAGTCACTCTTCAACTTGTTTTCTTCATATTGTTGATCAAAAAGATTTCTAGAGGCTGGTCAGGTGGCTCGGAAAATAAAAACACTGTTACATAAGCTTGACAAGCTAAATGGAATCCCAGGACTAATATAAGGTAAAAGGAGAAAACTGACTCTACAAAGTTGTTCACTGACCTCAAATCATGCACCATAGACACACACACACACACACACACACACACACATACACACTCATACACACACACACTCACACACACTCATACATACACACACACACACACACACAAATTAAGAAATTTAATTGAGTTAAAGGGTTTATAATAAAAGAACTGCCCATAGAGGGAATTTTCTTGGCTGTATTTTGCTATATCCCAACATGATGGCCTTCATGTTGTGAATGGCCTTCAACGAAGCATCTGGTGGGGCAGGGTCGCTGTCAACTAGGACGTTCTTCAGCTTGGGTGCCCTCAGGCATGACTTGTTCCCCATCATTGTGTTGGAAAGGCACTGTGCCCCTAAAACCACTCCCATGTTCTGTGCCTGGAAAGCTCTATGGCAAACAAACTGCAGTCCGGTGATCACAGCTTGGTATCTCAGGGCCCCTTTCTACATTCAGAGTTTTAACTGCTAAGACTAATGTGTTTGCAAGTGAGGAAGCTGATTTCAGAAGCACCTCCTGTGAAGGCACATGTCGGCCTCCTCCACAGTCAGATAGCTGTGGGCCTCAGTGTGAAGGGAGAAAACACTTGCTGTAATTAACTCAGCCTTCTTAGGACTCAGGTGTCTGAACTGCCCTATAATCTGTGTCCCTGCTTGTTCACAGAGAACCTTAAAAAGAATTCTTTATGTTGAACAGGAGCCACATTTTACTACATCCTGAACAGAGACTCGTAAACTCCCAAAATAGATTCTTTGCCTTGCAGACTGAAAGAAAAATCAACAAAAACACAAAAGGTTTATGAGGTATAGCCACAAAACACTGGGTGTTGTTTCTCCAGTCAAGTGTCTCCATCCTGGCATCCATGTGTACACACTGTCCCATCACCCTGGTTAGAGGCAAGTCGTCTTTATTTCTGTTTCTGTTTGGCAGAGTAGGAAAGAGAAGCCAGGGTCTTGTATGTGTTGTGCCCAGTGTTCACTACCCCAGGGGCTCCAGTATCTAATTCCTGTGCCCCTGTAAGGCAAAGACCTGGTGCACTCACACAATTTGGATATAGCAATGCCTCTCACTAAATTCCCAGTGAGCACAGTGCCACTTTGCTACTCCCTGATCAGACACAAACCTGGTTTTGTTTCCCCAGTTCCCTATAGTAATCTCCCAGTCTAACTCCACGGGGGTAGTCCCTGTCTTTCTCCTCTGTGAAGGTATTTCCAATGCCATCTGTCTAGTCACAGTTGCAGTTTCAACCCCTCTCACTTCCTGCTGCTCAGCTGGGACTCAGTTCAAACTCTGTGTGTCTTCGTCTTTGTCTAGCCTATTTACAGGAGGTTTGTCTTTTCCTTTCTCCTAACCTGTTTCTGGCCTCTGAGGCTCGGGATTGTGTCTACCCTCATGTGACCCTGGCAAATGATACGAGCCCAGCAGCTCTAGAAGTGACTAGAGCCCTTCTCTGGCTCCAGTGTTGGCTCTCGTCTGCTATGGAGTATCAGAGAACTTCCTCTGGCTCTTCTCAGTGCCTTGGACAGACAGAAGCACTGACCTCCATAGTCATTTCCTTTCTGAACCAAGCCAAAGGAACCAGAACCACAGTAACAGGCAGTGCCCCATTCTGGGAAAACACCTTAGCCCAGAAAGTCATGTGGTAGATCCCCAGAGATAGGGCACAGCAGCCGTCACGCACGACAGGCAGAGCAGGCCATCCTCACAGGTTTGGAAATCAGTTGTGCCTGAATTCTAACTTCAGCTTCCTGTGGGCTTCTTTTACTTCTTCATAAAAAGGCAAGTAAAGAGCCCCTTGAATCTCAGTGTTCTTATCAGTGAAATGAAGACTAATAAGTATTCTACCTAGGATTAACATAAGGACTAGTGAGCAAGATGGTAGAACTTTGAAATGTTTGAAATGCTAATTACTTATGGAAGCTTGTACTTGGACCTGGGTGGTGAAAGGTGTGTGTGTGTGTGTGTGTGTGTGTGTGTGTGTGTGTGTGTGTGTGAGAGAGAGAGAGAGAGAGAGAGAGAGAGAGAGAGAGAGAGAGAGAGAATGATGATGCCATTTTCTCGGGTCAGTGTTATCTTGCAGGAACTTGATAGGATGAGATGGAATGGAGTAAGCATTTTGAGCTTTTCTTTCTTTGGGACCCTTCTTTTCCAATGGTGATATTTTGTATAATATTGGATAGAGCACCATCATTTCTCTTGTAATGTTTTTCTGAATCTTGGAAATATCAGGTACTTAATATAGTACACATCATCTCTCTAACTTACCACTGCCTACATTATAGGGACACTGTCAAATATCTATTTGTTTGTTTGTTTGCTTGTTTATTTTTATTTTTACTCAACATAGATGGTCTTTCTATATTTCTCAGGCTGGCCCCAAATTCCTGGACTCACGCAATCTTACTGCTTCATCTGCTCAAGTAGCTGTGTCTACAGGTGTGCAAAACCATCCCAGGCTAATTTCTCTTTTAAACTATGGACCCACTGGGGACATCATGCTTCAGTAATTTTTGTGTATTTGGTACTCACTGGCAACTGGCAGTTAATGAGCATCCAGAGAATGTTTTCAGACTTGAAATGAAAGGACAACTATGGGACATAATCTTGGCTATCACCTAGTATATGTAGTTGGATCACACTACAAGGCTGATAAAATATAAGCTCTTAGGTTGAAGCTCAGAAAAGCAAGTTCAATAGGAAGGAAGACATGAACATCTGTATTTTATTGGTCTGTCTTTACATGTATAATGAACCAAGTAGTGGTTTTTCACTACAACATTTTAATCAAAACTATTAGGAAACTTTCACAAGTCAGTCTTTTTGATATTTGATGACTTCAGTGGGTTTATGTAAATACCACATTTTGCCTCTGCACAGAATCCTTTACCTACTAATACGAGAATCAGCCTATAATGTCACTAAGCCTCATTTGTGACACCCAGTTAGATTCCTTGTATTTTACAAGAGTAATCAGTTCTGATTCCAAGGTGCAGGATGGGGTAACCTGGTCTTCCTCTGTTAACAAAGCTTTACTACCTGTTAGCCATGCAATGAATGGCTGTGATGACCCACTGTGAAGAAATGATGGTCCCTCCACAGATGTGCTGCCTATATTTTTGAGATGTTATTTCTAAGCCTTCAAACATTTCATTTTTAGAGTGATCACATTTAAAGCCCAGTTTTCCACTTGTTTTAATAGTCAACCTGATAGCAGGAGCTGAATCATTTAACCCTACATTGACTTATAAGTACTTATAATCAGTAAACTGAGACCTGAAGGCCAAATACAGCCTAATAGCTGTTTACATAAATAAAGTTTTATTAGAACACATACATGTCCATTCACTCTGCTTAGGACTACTTTCTCAATGTAAATGACAGCTGAGAGATAGGAACAGAAATTTCATCTCTGGAAAAGTGTAAAATGTTTGTCATCATGGGGCTAGAGAGATGACTCAGTGGTTAAGAGTGCCAGGAGACCTCAAGTTGGTTCCCTGCACCCTGTCCTGTGGTTCATCACCTGGAACTCCAGCTCATAAGGACCTCAAACCCCCTTCTAACCTCTAACTATGCCTGCATACACGTGGCATACACTCACGAAAGCTCATATACATAAGTAATAAACATCGATCTTTAGCTTTGGGTGGTGGTGCATGCCTTTGATCCCAGCCTCAGGAGGCAGAGGCAGGTGGATCTTTGTGAGTTTGAGGCCAGCCTGGTCTCTGTGGTAAGTTCTCAGACAGCTAGGGCTATGCAGTGAAACCATATCTTGTTAATAATAATAAAATAAATCTTTTAAAAAATGCTACCTGTCCTTTACTGAAAATGTCTACTTGCATCTATCCTTTACCGTGAGTTAGGTTTTCCAAAATGTCAATTTATAAATGACATGTCTTCATGTGTGTTTGGAAGAGCCAGCCATGCTTACCCACAGGTATGTCTTATTGTGATACTTGAGCATCAGGCAGGTACAAATGCTCTTAATCCTTGACCCTTTTACTTTCTACATCTTCAGTTGGTCTTCTTCTGCCTTTCTATCCTCTGGCTATTTGCCAAGAGAGTAGAGATTAGACTATTCTCTTTATCCAAACTGGTCACTTTTCACACATCAGATCAAGCTCTGTATCATCCAGAAGTCTTCACTATACCATTGCCAGGAGCAGTTCCCACAAGGAACTGACTTTGTTTATGCCTCTAGAATGCAGGAATTATTTCAATCCAATATTAATTACTTTCTTTCTGGCAGGATCTCATGTACCCCAGGTTGGCTTTGAACTCTCTGTGTAGCTGAAGATTATCTTGCACTTCTGATCTTTCTTTACCTCCCCAGTGCTGGGGATATATAGGAGTACCCAGCTTATACACACTGGGAGTTGGACCCAGGGTCTCCTTCATGTCTTACAAGAATGCTGTCAACTGAGCTACATTCCAGATTCCTCTGTATGACTTCTTTTTGAATCATAATAATCATAATACCTGATGGAAACAACTCCAGTGAAGAAAGATTTATTCTGGCTCATAGTTTCCCAGGATTCACTCCATCCTAATAGGGAAGGCACAAAATAAGCAAAGCAGTTCAGTTCATGGCAGTAGGCACATGGGAAGGAAGCTGTTTACATCATGATAGACCAGAGACCAGAAGCCAGGTCTTCAAAGATTTACCCTAGGTTACCTGCTTCTGCAGAGAGACCCCACCTCCTCAAGATTCCACAGCTCCTTGAAGTAATGTTACCATCTGGGGAGCTGTTGCAGTAGACAAATTAATTCTACTGAAATCATCCTGGCAGTGGTGACCTGCATTCCTCGCTACTGCCCCAATGTTCTGGGATCCTGAATGAAGCACATACACACATACATACACACACACACACACACACACACACACACACACACACAAACCTTATATTTTAATATGCCTTAAACAGCTCAATGGCTGGGCCACTCCCATGGCTAACACCTCCTCTCCAGTACTCCTGAGTTACTACTTACTGAAATCTATATTCCATCTTTGCTGCCCTAGACCCAAATGGAGGAAGACCCCTAGGGCTGCTCTTACATGATTGGTATGCTCTCTCTTCTGCATTTCTCAGGCCTAGACCTTACTCCTTTCCCAGCATGGTGGTTCTAAATCCTTCTTCTTCTTCTTAGTCCCCTTGCTCGAGAATCCTAAAGTCCCACCTCTGTCTCCCTGTCTAGACACTGGCCACCAGCAACTTTATTTACCAATCAAAGCCAACTGGGGAGAGGGACCATCAACATCATTGCATGCAGATTCTCGTGCAATTTTGGGAGCCTAATTAGCATAATACAAGCACTGGACCAAATCCACAACAGGGATCAAAACATGAGCTTGTGTGGAACATTTCAAGTTTCAATCATAACTAATTTTTGGTTTTTCAGAGTCCCCAGGAAGCCAGGAAGAATCTGGAGGGCAAGGCACGGCATCCCGTGCTACAACATGTGGCCTTCTCCATTCCCCTTATCACAAAGTTCCGCATCATCTCGGGAGATGCAGATGTAGTTATGAATATGGCTGGGCTGGGCTGGCTAGGGTGATAAGCTTTCTCCTTCCCTCTCTTCCTTTCCCTCTGTTCCTCACTTGGATACATATCCCCTGTTTATCTCAAAACAAAAACCAAATGCACACTTTGCCTTTAGCTTCATCCTCTCTCCCGTGCTCTGACCTGGTGGCTTTGTGTACCTCATCTGCTTCCTGCGGCACCCCTTTCTTTCTCTCCTTTCTGTGTCCATTCATTCCTTCATTCCGGTTCTGCCCTTTACCCTCTCCTCCCCCTTGACCTTCACCTTTCCTATTTGTTCCTGTCTCACTCAGTTAGATATACCATGGCAATGACATAACGTACACAAATTTTTGTAAGAATTATATGCTATTTTGCTCTCTTTGCTTAAGTGAATGGAAGTGATTTTGGTGGTTAATGTGTCTTTAAGGAAAAACAACTCTAAATTAATTACATGGTTAGTTTTCCTTTAGGGTGCATTTAAAAAAGATTATCCACCTACCCTATATGACTAGTTAGAAATAAATAACTGAAACAAGATACAATCATCAGAGTGATTTGGTGAACACAGGTGATGTCTAGGAGAGTCCTTTGTTGTTTGGCTGTTCTGTGTGCAGACAGGCCCAAGTTAACTGTTCAGGCTACGGAACAAAAATGTCCTACCTAGGCAGTTTTGTCTGACTCATTGTCTGAGTGATTTTCCCTTAGGAACGTCCTTGAAGAAAAGTAAGTTCTCTCCTGAGGTCATCTTCAGAATGGTGAATTATTTATTTGCTCTTTGTGATCTCAGAGAGTAAATATAAAAGAAATGCCATTAACCTCTGACTTGCTATCTTCAAAATAAAATTGTAATCCTGACTTGAATATTGATTTGTTGGGTTTTTTTTGGTCATTTTATTTTTAATAAGCAGGCCTTAAAATATATAACATGAGACATGATATTATATATTATGCCTATCATGTCCCATGTTATATACTTTAAGGCCCTCTCTCTTTCTCTCTCTCTTCCTCTCTCTTTTCTCCTCCCTCCCCCCCCCCCCCGCCCCATGAATAAACATCAAGAGAAAATTTGTTTCTTTAATTGTCATTTGATTAAAAAATATTCACTTCATTCCTGAAAAAGTAAAAGTTAAGAAAATAAGTTGACTAAATTTAATTGGTCTTCACGACTGAAACTCTAGCATGTAAGAATTGTATTGTCCGGGATGCGGCACCCGACAGTAATCTCAGAAACCAGCCTAGACAGTGTGCCTGTTTCATTAGACCGGTAAAGGGGAAGGAGGGCCACCTGTGATTCTGGGTCCTTCCTTCCTAGGAGGAATCTGTCCTGCCTTCGTGCAAGAGGCTTGCCCTGGCTGCCTGCAGCAAACCAGCAAGGTGTGGTGGAAGGGTTAGAATTTCCCTGGCATTAGGTGTCAGGTTCATCTCTGCTTCTGCTGGGTTGCAGCAGGCATCTAAGAGAAAACCTTTAAGATCTTCCTTGTCTAGGGGGAAGGGGGAGTGGATTTGTAAGGGTGGGACTGGGAAGAGAAGAGAGAGGGGAACCGTGATGGAAATGTAAAGTGAATATAATATAATTTTTTTAAAGAAGAAAAAAAAATTCTTCTTCTGTGACTAGAAGTTGCACCCAAAAGTAATTTTCCTCTTTTTACTTCAAACCACAAGGCTGTCTCCTGCTTTGCCCTGTTACTTGCCTTGTTAACCAAGCCCAGTGAAGCCTTGGAGAAGACAACCCTGCCTGGTGATGAAGCCAAGGGAGAGGGAAAACCATCTGCCAGCCAGAAGCCATGACTTAAATGGTAAGAAGCAAACGTCTATCACTCCCCATGTTATATACTTTAAGGCCTGCTTATTACAGCTTGCATAACTGACTCCCCTTATGTCCTACTGAATTCGGGCTACTACAGAAAATTACATGGAAGAGACAAGAAATTCAAACTCAAGACATCCAGTACCTCAGGCTGGGTGAAAACCACAGCATGCTTCATGTCTCTTCAGACTCTCCCTCCTGGTCCATGCCCTTCACTAATCCCCATTATAATGCTTATTTTCCTTTCCTTGGACATTCAAAACTCAAAAGACGAGCCCACCTAACATTTCAGATATAAAATGACTGCCCTTTAGATAGACAGGACCTAGAATATCTGGTGACCTTTCTAATACTCCTCCTTACTTTAGTTGCTGTAAGATTTAATTTGCAGAAAACACTATAGGCCAGTTTAAAGAAAATACCAGAAATGGAGAAGTAAGTACAATGACCCAGATGTATTAACATGCCATAATGAAGTGTGCTGTTTACTTTACGCATGAATCCAAAACTTTAAAGAATACTAGAGTAGCCTTAGGAGACTGAAGTCTCTTGTGATCCTCTGGCCAGACCCGAAGATAGAGGATGAGGAGGCTGCTCAGCATGCAGACTTTCTGCCCTGATCCTCCTTCCTCTCGCTAGAAAACCCCCACATGCCACTGAGCTCCATGAGATAGATCTTTGTACACCAACATGTCTGTTCTTTTCTTCCTTGTTTTTAGGTTTACTTTACTATTGACTCTACTTATTTCATATTTAAATGTTTTTAAGAATAACCTTGTCTTTTATTTAAAACTAGCTCCTTGCCTTCTGCTTACCAGGCGTGGTGGCACACTCACATGGGCACGAGTTAGAGGCAGGAGACTTATAAGGTGGAGGGTCCCCATGGGCCATATTACAAGAATATGTCTCAAAACAAACAACTAAGGTCCTCACTCACCATTTTATATCCATTTATTTTTGACTGGGTTTGCAAAAAGTTAGTAGGGACTAATTGCATATAAAATCTCCAAGGATGCTCATGAGCATGCAATGAGACTTGAAGCCTGTGGTAATTAGGAAGACCTGCTGTGTGTAGGATTCTTGACTTGCTCCCTTCGTGGTGAAGATGAGGACGGAATGCACTGCCATCGAGGTCATGATAGATTGCTTTGAGTATGCTAAGCTTTGAAACTATCATACAAGGCAGGCACTGTGGTTCACACCTGCAGTCTTAGCCCTGAGCAGACACAAGCTGAGGGATCACCACACGTTCCAGGCCAGCCTGGTCTACACAATGACTCCTAAGCTGTCGAGGGCTACATGGTAAGATCCTGTCTCAAAGAAACAATACCAATAGAGAAAAAAAGTTCCTTTTCAATTTTTTTTCATACCTAAATAAGCTTTAAATATAGGGGCTGAAGAGATGGCTTAGTTGGTAAAGTGTCCAGCATGCCTGTACTAGGATCTGATAGGTCCCACAATCCATGGGTAAAAGCTGAGCATTGTGGTAAAAGTCTACAGTCTCAGTTCTGGGGAGGTGGAAAAATGATCCCTGGAGTGTACCGGCCAGATGGCATAGGCAAATCATTAATTTCCAGGTTCAGTGAGAGAACCTGTCCAAAAAAAAAAAAGGTGACTAAATCGTCATTGAGGAAATGACATTGACTTCTAGCTTCCATATGCAAAACCTTGTACCAACACCTTATGACAACACAATAACAACAACAGCACACAACATACACACACACACACACACACACACACACACACACACAC
>JADRCD010177008.1:0-16438 GCA_019843815.1 Montemys delectorum
TTTGTTTGTTTGTTTGCACTGATAATGGACTAACATTTTGGTAAGCTGGAGAAACCCTGTTGCTCCATAACTTATTCCCTATTCTGTGCTGGGAAAATGCTGAGTTAGTTCAGACCTTCTGCTCTCAAGATCAGCTGCCACACCAGCTCCCTTGTGGCCCACAGGCATCTCATTGGGGTGAGCCTCTCCTGCTGCCGTCTGTGGGGCGTGAGGCACATTTTCAGTCTGGAACTTTAAACCTGATACCCTTTCCTCAGCTTCCTGCTTCATGTATACAGGAGCTGGAAGAAAGCCCGTGGCTGTGCAGACAAGATAATCAAGGCCTCAGAAAGACACAGTATGACTCTTGGCTATGCCCACCATTTTGAGCAGGCTGCCAATTTTCATCTTTGAGGGCTGGCAATGGTATCCCCAGACAACAAGACTGAGAGACTGTAGGTGACATGAGCATAGTGGCAGGGCACAGCGGAAGAGCATGGATTTTGGAATTATGTACAGTAGGGGCAGATCCCTCCTCTGCTGTTACCATCTGTCTTTAGATAAACTGCTTCAGCTCTCCAAATTCATTTACTTCTTCTGTACCTTTGTATGGTTATATTGTTCTTGTTCTGGCCTTATTGAGAAAAACGAAGATGATGCTCTCAAACCAACTAGTAACATATCTAGTTTATAGTGCAGTCTCTTACAAATTAGTCATTCTGATAGGATTTGGGGGTAATACTATACAGAAGCAGGGATCTGTTGTGTAGTTGACTCAGGATACATGACACACAGTGTCAAGACAACAGATACTGTGAATCTTGAGTCCTGTTCTTACAATGTCAGTGGAGTTTAATAACTGTTTCCTTTCATTTCTCAATACAGATTTCTACCAGCAACTGCAAATGAAATACTTTTTTTTTGTATTTTCTTTTTGTATACTAGAAAATATGATTCCACACATGCTGTTCAATATCATTAACTGGGTCTGTGTAACTATAGTCAGATTCACGTTTATATATAGAAAGAAAGTTATACTTATGAAGAAAGCAAGATGTGTGGACTGCACAGGAATGCATCGTGGCTTTTCGAGGAGATACTGACTCATTCCTTATGCCTTACAATCCACTGAGCTGCTAAGCAGCTGATCCCTGTGTCTTTCTTTTTCCTTAAGGCTGAAATAAGAGAACATTAAAAAACTGGATGATATTAACATCCTATATAAATTAGTGTATGTGGAAAGAGATCTACACGTGGTAGGACTCATGGCTCCAGCAGCATATTTATAGCAGAGGATGGCCAAGTTGGTCATCAATGGGAGGAGAGGCCCTTGGCCCTATGAAGGTTCTATGCCCTAGTGTAGGGGAATGCCAGGGCCAGGAAGTGGGAGAGGGTGGGGTGGAGAGCAGGAGTGGGGGGGAGGGAACAGGTTTTTTGGTTGATGCTGTTGTTGGAGGGGAACTTGGGAAAAGAGATATTGTAAATAAAGAAAACATCTAATAAAAAATGCAAAAAACAAACAAACAAAAAATCAGGTAAGCCTTATGACACATAGTTCTTGGGGAAAAAAAAGAAAGAGATTGAAATACTTTGGCTTGAAATGTAGCAGTACTATGTCTGAGTTTAAATCCTCTATCCCGATCATTTAAATATTGGTCCTTTCTTCTCTCCTCTTTCCCAGGTTTCTTGTTGGTTTCAGAGAACAATAAGAGATCTGCAGGAACAGAGTCTGGGTTCATCACTTTCAGACAACAAAGAGCTAATCTGTGAGCATGAGAGCCTGATAGTCAAAGCAAAGGTAAGATACGTTAAAATAAATGGGAAATGCAAATGAGATTGCTCTTGGAACACACTGGAATCATTTATAGATTGCATAGAAAGGATCACTAGAGCATTAGATAGTCTTCTAGATACTGTCCAGTATCTGCTAAAGTAAGACAGCAGCTTACACACACACACACATACACACACACAAACACACATACACACACACACACACATCTACACACACACTCACATGTCTTAATTATTGTCTACACTGAGTATAAGAGATGCTTTATTTTAATTGATCACAGACCCCTGAGAAGTTTATCATTTTTTAAAATGATTTGACTGAACAAACAAAGCAGAGGCTTGGGTATAGAGAGTGGCTTCATCAAAGTTATGTCTTATCCCAGGGAGAGGTGGAATTTGATTCTGTCTAATCCAGGGTCCCAACTCTTCAATATTAAGCTTTACTATATCTCTGCAGAGTGGTTCTTTGCTAGTGCGATGGTTTTGTTTGTTTGTTTTCTGCACTCCACATGGTCACCTCGCTGGTTTCCAGGCTCACTTGCTGTTCTCAACTTCATCCCCCCTCTCCCTCACTTGCTTCACATTTCTCTGTTTTGCAAGGAATGGGTTCCCAGCCAGGCATTACTTGCAGGTGGTATGTAGAGAACTAAAGCTTTTTTGGAGACCTAGTACAGGGAATTACGCTAGAACATCATAGATGGTTAGTAGTTCATAGGTCATGAAAATTGTGAGACACTTGTTTGTTAGTGTCTGAAAGCAAGGAAGACCAACCATATACTCATTTGAGACTTGATAGAAGGCTTGAAGGGATAGATTGTATTTAATTAGGGTTAAATATTCTAAGAACATGACATTCTTAGTTTCATGTTACCTTCTTGCTGTGCTTGAATGCTTCAAGTATATTGTAGATCTTTATAAGTCTAGTCTCAATGTTTAAATGATTGTTAAAACATGCAGTTACAAAATAAAAATTACCTTATAATAACTGCTCATTTAAAACATTTTCAGATTTATTTGCATGTTAAGGTTTTTCATTGAAGTAATATAGTAATTTATTCTATATGTATCAAACTTTATCAGTGAGAATGAGTCTATCAATATCCTTATATATTAAGAACCAGGAATGATTCAACTTGCATAGGATATCTACTCTTGAAAACACAGGGACAAGGACAGCATGCTCACATAAAAGTTAGACATACTTGGATTTCAGTGACTGTGCATATGAAGTTATGAGAGTTGTCTCAACTTGAATATTCACATATGACTTTGGTTCTAGGAATGTACTGTGTCTGGTGTTGTTCACAGTTCACATTTGAAACTATGGAGTGTATAAAGAGAAAAGGGCCATGAACTTGCTATGTAAGGAATATAGATGAACACATTTGTTTCTTTTCACAATGTCAGAATTATTTGAATAAGAATAAGACAAGCTGGAAAAATGTCAAAGGCAGCAATTTCCTTGAAAGCTTTGGCTGAGATGAATATTTTAATTTAATTAATAACATTAATTCAGATCACATCATACTATAAATCACATAATATGTGTGTATGTGTGTGTGTACACACACACATATACAGTTATCCATATATGTATATATTTGTTATATATATATATCTATAACAAATATATATATTTATATTTGTTAAGGAATATATATGTATATATACATATATTTTTTTCTCTACAAAATCTCTGTATGGATAAGATCATGTCCAGCGGAGCTGGAAAAGATGTGTTGGCTGTGGATCAAGCCACTGCAAGGCCACAGGATTAAAAGAAAAGCTATAGAGTTGAGTACAGTTTCAGAGTTAAAACATCAGTACTGGTTCCAGATGAAGAAATGGGTGGCTGAATGGATGGCAGGCGAAGGTAGGTGATCATAAGGACAGACAGAAGAAGATCTGAGTGGAGTGTCTACAATGTAGACAAGTCAGGCTGAAACCCCAGGAGCAGCTGAGAGTTCTACACTCTGAGCAGTTGTGAGTTTTCAGTTAGCCATCATCCACTGCACAGAGACACATTTCTGAAGAAGCCTGAGAACCATACCAATCTATATGTAGTACAGTACAAAATCAGAGGGAAGCTTGATATTCTACAACTTTATAAAATATTAGTAGGAGGTTTTTCCTTGGTGCTTGTAAGATCCCCTATAATAAATAAAATCCTTTTTCCCTTCTTCCTTTTTTTTTTAATAAATGAAAAGAGGCCTAGGCCATAACCTTTGGTTCATTCCCTAACTAGCTCATAACTTCTTTAACCCTTTCAAACTAGTCTATATCTTCCACATGGCTTGTTACCTCTCAGCTTCATGCGCCAGGACAATTTCCTCTGTATTCTTTTCTGAGTTCATCTATGTGGCTAGTTACCTCTGAACTCCCATGTTTCTGACCTCCTCTCTGTTCTTGAGTGAACCTCTTAGGCCTCTCATTATTTCCCAGCATCCTCTCTTTTCCTGCCACTCTCCCACCTCCTATTCCCTGTATCTGATAATCGACCATAGGCTTTTTTTATTGACAGGTGATGTCATAAGAGATTCTCTCTATACTCCCTGTCTTAGTCAGGGTTTCTATTCCTGCACAAACATCATGACCAAGAAGCAAGTTGGGGAGGAAAGAGTTAATTCAGTTTACTTCCACATTGCTGTTTATCACCAGAGGAAGTCAGGATTGGAACTCAAGCAGGTCAGGAAGCAGGAGCTGACACAGAGGCCATGGAGGGATGTTCCTTACTGGCTTGCTTCCCCTGGCTTGCTCAGCCTGCTCTCTTATAGAACCCAAGACTTCCAGCCCAGGGATGGCACCACCCACAAGGGGCCCTACCCCCTTGATCACTAATTAAGAAAATGCCCCACAGCTGGATCTCATGGAGGCACTTCCCCAACTGAAGCTCCCTTCTCTGTGATAACTCCAGTCTGTGTCAAGTTGACACACAAAACCAGCCAGAACACTCCCCAACCCTTAGCTCTTGGCCAAATTCACAATACCAGGCATGTGCTTCCTCTTACAAAGTTGGCCTTAAATCCAACTAGAAAGAGCATTCATATTAGTATCACATCCAAGGGCATATCTTAGCACATGTGCCATTTACTTTAGTTCATAGGAATCACAGCTTGGTAAGACTCGATGACTCCCACCCAACTCAGCAGCCTGAATACCACCTTTCAGTACATCCAACTCAAAAAGTTCTCCTCAGGATATCTAATGTTTGGAAGTCCACATTATTCTATTCCAAACAGTCACACGCCCCTGATACTGCTGTGTTATTTTTCCTGAAGAGACAGGTATCATTCCATTCAAGTCCATCTTGGTGATCAGTAAGCTTACTAGGATTTCTTACAGAATCACAGGTGAGGGTTATTTACAGGTGCATCACTGAAAAGAACAGCCCAGCATGGGTGATGCACTTTCAAAAAAGCTTCCTCCCTGGAGTCCCCATCCCAGTCAACCTTCTACTTCCTATTTCCTTTTACATGCCTGGCTCAGTACCCAGCTGGGGAAGAATGACATGCAGCCTGGGAGCGTTATCAGGATTGAGTGGCTGAGGTCTCAGCTGAGGGTCTCATGATTTTCTATCTCCTTTGAGGCCTGACCTCACTAGGGACTCTTTCATGTAATCACAGCCACTCTGGTTTTACATGGCAATGGTTTTGACATGGTTGGAGGATTGCATCCCAATAGACTCAACCTTTCTAGGGGTCCCAGTTGAAGGGACCACAACTCTTACTAGCTATTTCCTGCTCCCTAATGCCATACCCAAATTGCTGGTCCTACCGAGGGGAACCAGCTCCCCAGTCTGTGATACACAGAGCAAAATGACTATGAAGGCTTGTCTGAACAAGCTATTGAGAGTGCCAGCTTGGTAATGCCAGTGCATGTAGCCAGGCATGCGCCCTTCTAAGCACAGGACCAGAGAGGTCACGCCAGCCAGCTGACTACAGAGCAGCTCTGTGCACAGTTCTGGGTGTACGTGGGGACCTTGGGCACTTAGAGATTTTCCTCAGCCACTTCGATGATCTTCTGTTTTTAAAGACAGTATATAAAAGAGGACCAATGAAGCAGAATGTCCCTAGTTCTGACCTAATTCTTCCTCCCCCTTACTCCCGACTAGCCTATGTTCAGAGGATATGAACTATGGTATGATGGGTTGTATTTATGTACATCAAAAACCAAAACTAAACTACAACAAAACAGGGTTTAATTTCCTGCTGTATCATTGAGAACATTGGGTACATGTTGCTTCTCCATGCCTCATTTTCATAGGCACCTGGAAAGTGGAACTTAGTAATTTTGGAGAAAATACTTGTGCAAGCACTTACCTGAGAGTGGTACTCCCAAAATGTTGTTTGCTTTGACATCCTTCGGCCAGACTTTCAGATGGTTTTCAATAATCTCATTCCTTTGAGAAAGGATTCAATTTTTATATGTCCCAAATAGGATGCAGCACACAGCATTCTGAATTCATGTTTGTGTGTGGGCATGTGGAGAGGAATGGGATGTCATTTTCCAAGAGAATTGATCAGAAATAAGGCATCAAGTTGGGGGTCATTACTGAAACTCACATAAGTAATCAGGTTTACAGGGAAAGCAGGTGCCTGGGCTTCCAGTGGCGAGACTAGCCAGCATGTCTTTTCTAAATAAATTGCAAAAATGTCTCCATTATTTCTTGCTGGAATACATTCAAATCAAGAAACAGTAACTTCCACGACTCTCCTTAGGTTTCAGGGTGTGTTGAACTAGTTGAGCCGAACCTTGAAATATGACTCATTGTTTTAGCTCTGCCATCTTTACTTAGTATAAAACTTTCTATTCATGTATGTAACTGAAAAGGGAATGGCAAATGCAGATGATTTTAAATCCTCCTTGGATGGCACGTAAATCAACTTGATGTCCTAAGGCTTAATTGCAGCTTTTGAGATCAGAATCAGTTACATAGTCCAATCTGGGCTCCCATGGTTTCAACCCTCCATACAGTTCGGCCCTTAGCAGTTGGTAATGTGTGGAGTATTGGGGCCCAGGCTTCTCAGTGCTGGCTACACACAGAGTCGTGAGAAATGCTGAAAGATTGTTGACATCTGGATCTCATTGTCAGAGAGTCTGTGTACCTGTTTAGGCACATAAGGCTAAAAAAATAAAAATAGAAACAACTCACTGTCAAGCTTAAAATATTAGTGTTTTTAAATTTAAAAAACACAAAACAACAACAAGTAGAACAACAACAACAACAACAACAAGCGTTTTTAAATTTAAAAACACAAAACAACAACAACAACAGAGTTTGGGCTCTTCTAAAGCCTGAAAGGTCTCAGGGGCTGCAGAGGTGGCTCAGTGGTTAAGAGCACTTACTGCTCTTGCAGAGGACCAGGGCCCAGTTGCCAGCACTACTTAGCAATTTAGAACTGTTGATAACTCTAGATCCAGGGGGCCCAGTGCCATTCTTGCACGGCATTTATGTGATACACTTACATACATGCAGGCAAAATACTCATACACCCATCTACATAAAATAAAAATAAATAAAAACTTAAAAAAAAAAAAAACCTTCAAAGATCTGGCATCGCCAAGCTTACCATTCCACATAAGACATACAAGGTTTTGGCTAGAGTCCAGTTTTTTGATTTTTTGTTTGTTTGTCTTTGTTTGTTGTTTTATTTCTTTAGAAAAGGCATGCACACCCAAGAACTTCCCACAAAACACACCATTCCCTTTAACGATGAATATGCCTCATCTTATTACTTGTTCACATCTTGTACCTGTGAATAAGCATCAGAGCTTGGTAGCTGATGGGCAATGAGATGCTCTCCAAACAAGGGAAGCTGCTCTGCAGAAAGTCAGCATCAGCAGATGAGAAGGGAGGCTGAAAATAGGAGGGTAGTGAGGACAGAAGTGACTTTAGAGACATGTCTCAGTCTCTTTGGCTATGGAGGTTATTAATTTGCATCTTCTAGAGAGACTTTAAGCCAGGCAATGCAAGTGTCTCTCCCAGATTTCCCATCAAACCTAGAGGCAGCAGAGACTGTGTGTAACAATTCCCCCATAAGGATTTATACTTGGGCTGGAGAGATGGCTTATGGTTAAGAGCACTGGCTGCTTGCTTTTCCAGAGGTCCAGAGTTCAATTCCCAGCAACCACACAGTTGCTCACAACCATCTGTAATGGGATCCGATGCCCTCTCCTGGTGTCTGAAGACAGCTACAGTGTACTCATATAAATGAAATGAATAAATCTAAAAAAATGAAAAAAACCTTATGCTTAAATTTACAAGGGACTTAAAGGTTTTATTCATGCATACTCACACTCTCATGGTTCTTACAGATGTGTGTATATTTATTATATTATGTATAGTTGTGTTTCTGTGTGTATACATATATATATACACATCTATACGTATATGTACATATATACACATATATGTATATATATGTGGTTGTATACATACATACTTACGTATATGGAGAGAACTGAAAATAGATGCTCACACAAAATCATGTACATAAGTGCTCACTGTACCAGACAAAGGGTAGAAGTAACTCAGATATATAGATAAAATAGTGTAGTATATCCATATAATAAAATATTTCTCAGCCCTAAAGAGAATGAAGTATTACATCACAGTGAGAACAGACTTCGAAGAAGCCAAACATAAAAGGTCAGCTACGTTCATTTATGTAATTCATACAGAAGAGGAAATCCGTAGAGACAGAAAGCAAATCAGTGCTTGGCTAGGGGTGGGGGAGGGGGGCATATTGACTGTTTAATGAGCCTGATTTGTCCTTTGGGGGCCATGGAAATTATCTGTGATACACAACATTGTAAACATACTAAATGTCACTAGGTAAATTTTATAATCTTTTTATTTATTTTACTGCCATTGAGAATCCATACGCCAAGCATTTTGCTGAACATGGTTGTATATGAACACATTGAATCCTTAAAACAAGCAGACAAGTAGACAGCAATTACTGTCCCACTTTCACAAAAAGAGAATAAAATTGAGTCAGTTTGTTTGTTTGTTTGTTTGTTTGTAGAGCCTGAGAGGGCACCAGAAATATGCAAAGGTGTTGAATTTTATCTTTATGTCTTCTACCTATTTCCAATAGGAAGGAAGATATATGTACCCACACATTACATATGGTATTAATTTTCTTTTTGTTACATTTTTTATGGTGTTAATTTCCTATGATTAGTTTTGTGTACTTTTTTCACAAAATAAAACTGTATTGTTCAATTACAAAGAAAGAATGAGAAAGAGATTATAAAGAGGCGCTTATGCCAGCTGTATAGGTGAGAATTATGCATGTAAATGATTCAAATTGACTTGCAGGAAATTTTACTTTACTTTCTTGTCTCATAATAGAAAGCTTCAAGGTTGACTTTTTGAATAAAGTATCCGTGGGACCACAGCATTGGCACTTTTCACTAGATATTCAAATGACATTATTTATAGGAACTTGGGGCCAAGACCAAGAGTTAGTTTGTGAAGTCAACCACAACTGGAAAATATTTTTCAATGACTTGGAAAACCAGACCAGCTAATGACTCATGGAAGCTGGTCTTAACCTTGAAGCTGGTGAATGTGAATACTACTGAAGCAAAATATGGGAGGTTGTGTATTTGTACAGTTTGCTTCTGAGAAAGCATGTTAAGGCCATGTGTTTTTGCACACACATATGTGTGTATGTGTGTGTATGTATGTATGTATGTTTGTATGTATGCATGTATGTAAAATTGCCCTGTTATATGCTGTTTCTGTTTAACTCACTGGGGAGTCACTTCAGTATCTTCCATACAGACCGTTTTATAATCAAGGGGTCCAGTTGCCCAGTGTCCCCCAACACTTGCCATCTTGTTTTGTTTTGTTTCATCATCCTGTGTGTGGAGAGCTAGTTGATGGACACTTCTTGCAATTCTCTAGTAACTAATGACTTTGTAGCCTTTTTACATGGTTGTCTGCTGTGTACATTTTTTTGAGGAGATTTCCATATAACCCCTCTAACCACAGCACCCTTCCATGAGCAGAAGATTTTAATTTTTATAAAGTCCAATTATTTTAAATGCTGTTGCTTATGGGTTTTTTTCTTTTTGATTTGTTTGGTTTTAAGTCCAAGGTCACAAAGATTATTCTTGTGTTTTCTTTGAGGGCTGTTGTAGCTTTTGTATTTAGGTGGTTATTCTGTATGGCGTAGATTTTGGTGTATGGTGTGAGGCAGGGGATTGACTTCATCCTTTCTCATGTGGTTGTCTAGAGTCCTTTCACTTCAGGAACTGAATAAAAGAGTTTTCCTGATTAAATGATCTTGGCACCTCTATCAATAGCTGCAGATGCTGCGGCTTCCTCTGGATTTTCGTCCCTATTCCATGGGCCTGTAAGTCTGTTACACTGATGTGCCACATCATTTTAATTTGAAAGAAGAAAAGGAAATGTGGAAGTGTCAGATCTTTTTTTTTTTGTTTGTTTCTATTTCAATATTTTTAAAGGTCATTTTGGCTCTTCCAGTTGCCCTGCAGCTTCATGTGAACATTATGATCAGTCTTCCATTTCTTCAGGTAACTCCCTGCAGAGCCTGCCAAGAATTATTTTGTATCTAGATATTTGGAGGAGTATTTCTGTCTTAATGTTTTCTTTTTAAATTTTTTTGTGTTATATGCCTGGGTGTTTGTCTGTAGGTTTGTCTGTTTACCATATGCATGCGGTACCCACAGAGGCAAGAAGAGGACTTAGGATTCCCTGGGACTGGAGTTGCAGATGGGTCATTTGTCACTGTGTAGGTGCTGGGAATCAAACCCACATCTTCTGGAAAAGCAGCCAGTGCTCTTAACCACGGGGCCATCTCTTCCAGTCTCTAGTATTGCCATCTTCCCAATATTAAATTTTCATTTATTTATGCTTTTACTGCATCTCTCTGCCCTTTCAATGATGATAAGTAAATTGCAGTGTACTAGTCTTATACTTTTTCCATTAAATTTATCCGTGGCTCCTTTATTCTTTCTAATATTACAATAATAGAATGACCTTCTAGTTCCCAGATTGGTCATTGCTGCTCTTTAGAAACACAGTAGATTTGGAAGTGGAAGTGTATTACTTCTGGGAGGGTTTGAGAATTCTACTGGATTTTCTGTATGTAAGATCATAGCATGCACTCACCTCCTTTACAGTCTTTGCTATGTTCATTTGTCTAACTGGGGAAAAAAAAGATTGCTTTTGCATAGATCTGTGGACCAAAGGTTCTCAAACTACAAGGGGATTTGAGATATCAGGATTAGGATGTGGTTGCAGCAGTGTCTGCATTTGGAGCAGACTCCTATGGAGTGCTCCTGATGTTGCTCTTTGAACCACACTTTGGAGGTCAAAGATATAAAGAAAAACAAACAACAAAGCAAGGACAACAGCAAAACCAAACCAGTGAAATCCAAGAAATGTAAGTTGTAGAGTTCCCAAAGACAGTATGAATTGTAGCCATTATTAGAGCATACAAAATGTAAATTTACATCTGTCTTAGATTGATGTGTGTGTGTGTGTGTGTGTGTGTGTGTGTGTGTGTGTGTGTTATGAGTATTTGCCCGCACGCACATATGTCCACCTTGTGTATGGCATGGCTGGTGGCTGCAAAGGTCTGAAGAGGGCATCAGATCTCCTGGAACTGGAGTTACAGGTGGTTGTGAGCCACTATGTGGGTGTTGGGAACTAAACTCTGGTCCTCTGCAAGAGCAACAAGTGCAGGAGCCATCTCTCCAGCCATGATAATATAAATCTAGATAGATCCCTAGTCTCTGAGGTTATGGACAAGATTGTCCATGCTTGGGACTTGGTTTCTTGTTGCTGCTTATTTCCATTCTCCTTGGACCCATTTCACAGGCGGTTGAAGATCAAAAGATAAGCATTCAAAATGTCTGATTTTTCCTTTGAAAATGTAGGGGTAAGGACCAGGGATGAACTGGAAGGAGTTGGGAGAAGGGAAAAAACATGACCATTAATTGTTTCATGAGTGAAACTGTGTTATCATCTTCCTTAAGTATCACTGAAATGGAACATTCAGTATAGAGGAACTACTTGTATATTTCTTTGGTGCTTCAGGAGGTGTGGGGAAATATCCGGAATTCAAATAACCAGTTTTCAGGTTGTCCAAATATTTTCTTAGTATTTCACAAGCATGTGGAGTGCTTTCTTCTCATGCCTGTGTATATTAACTTATACAGAGAAGCTCACCATTGCAATGTTGAATCTCTAGTTATTCCCTGATGTCCTTCACTGAAGATCACAAAATTTGTGAAGTTATGAAAAAACAAATCAATCCACATCGGATCTGATGGCTGTGAAGAAAAGCCTGTGAAATGGAGTAGAGTCTGCTTTCTTTGCACAGCGGTGTCTGCATTGAAAATCAACTCTGAACTACCTCAAGGCTGAATTAGCCCCGTGCTCCAAACCTTAAGACACCTGCATCCGCCCATCTCAGTCCCTCTGTCTTCATTTCAGTGAATGATTAGTTTTACTTGCCTGATTTCTAAATGAACCTCCCAATTATAAGCAGATGTCATTTTTCACAGAACATAAGTTAGAAACAATTCCATCACTAGCAGTCACAAATCTGTATAAATAGTATTGAGTTTGCCAGTGAGCCTTGGGAAAATCCATAAAACAATGAGTTTTATTTTTATTTTTTATTTTTTTAGTAACCCAGTTCTTGCCTTTACTTGGGGTTAGTTTCAAGCTTGATGAGCCATACCTTTTAATTTCCAAGGCAAACTTACATTTTTAAACTCCCTCAGAAATATGCTGAGTTCCAAAATGCAGCCTACTGTGGTGTGAAGTTGCTAGGCTGGGGCCAGGCGAACTGGAACCCCAGCTCATTCTGTTTGGGTTCTGGCTTTCTTTTTTACCTCTTCTTCTTCCTGATTCTTTATCATTGGTCAATCATTAAGTGGAAATTCCCACAAAGCATGGCTTCTTGTAGTTCCTTTTTTTTTTTTTAATGATGCATAACCATATGGTAACGGCGGAATAAGTCCACTTTCTGTGGCTGCCTGCAAAGGCATTTTCTCAGTGCTTAACATGGTCATGACTCAAAACATTATGACCTTCTGTGCTACTGGAATGTGCAGTTGGTGAGTACCCAGTTCCCAGCCTTAAGCTTCCCTGAGGAACTTTGTTCTTGGAGCCCATCCCTTATTTCATCGCGGCCTCATCCGGAGCTGCTGTCTCACAATCTCCATTCCATTCTTTAAGCTGCATGGACCACTAAGCCTGGGCCACAGTGGCTGCTGTATCGATTCAATCACCCTGTCTCTATGTTGCTCCATCATTCTGAAAGGTTCCGAAACAACTGGCATAACTATTTTGATAGGATCCACTAAAATGTTTATTTATATCAGCCTTGCAGTTTTTTTTAATTATCATCTGTCAATTCCCTGTTTCAGTATGTATGTATGTATGTATGTATTTATTTATTTATTTATTTAATCTTGTGCATGGGTGTTTTGCTCTAAGTGTGTCTGTGTACCACATGTATGCCTAGTGCCTCAGGGAAGCTAGGAGAAGGTGTTTTATCCCCTGGGGCTAGAGTCATAGGCAGCTATGAGGTACTACGTGGGTACTGGGAATCAAACCCAGGTCCCTAGAAGAACAGCCAGTGCTCTTAACTGTTGAGCCATCTTTCCAGCCCTGAATCTTCATTCTTAACCCCTCCTTCATTTCTTAGTCATTTTTACTTCCTACCTCTTATAGTCCTCATTTGCCTTGAGCACTCTCACCTATTGATTTTAAACCACATCTTAGGCATCTCTGCCCATAGGAAATGCTTGTGAAAGTCTTGCTCTGGGTCAGCTGCATTGCTCTTATGATCCAGACTCCCTTACCCCACCTTGCCTTGACTTTGTGCTCTGGCCAGGGCTGTTTCTTCTACAAGCATCACCCGTTGCCTTCTATCCAGTCCTACCTCCAAGCTCCAGAGCCAGAACTCCTGCCCATGTTCAAAGACTCATGAGAGGCCATCTCAGATTCTCTAATCAGAAAGGACCATCCTTTCCTTTAAACATTTGCTTGGTTCCCATTTGAGCTCACAACACTCCCTTTTATGTTAGTCAGCTATCTCTAAGAGATGCTGAAGGATGTGTTAGATTATTCCCTATTCAGTGTGAGAGTTATAAAATGCCCCTTCCATCCCAGTGTCATTTGCCACCTCTTCGCAGATTATTGAACATAGAGTCAGAGTGCTGTGGTTCCACTGAGTCACAAGCTGCATCAGTGCCTCCAGAAGGAGAGACTCGGGGATGAAATTCTAGTCTTGACGACATTTTGTTTGAAGGCAGATGATGTCTTTCCTATCATCAGAGCCAAGCGTTTGTTCCTATAATGAAGAGAGAGAATATAAATACTTCACTAGCCCATAGGCCAATATGATTGTAGGTACACTGTGTTCAACAAAAAATATTTGGGCCAGTCAGGCTTTAGTTAATTTTGATTGGAAATAGAAACACCAATCTGAATGAAGTCTTAATCAGCTAGGAGAAAAAATGTTTGAAGAGGGCAAGAAAGCTAAAGAATATGGCAAAAGATGAGCCACTGGAGAAAAGCGTGGTTGGTGGTTCTCGAAAAACATAAATCTTGTCCGTCCCCCCCCCCCCACGGCCCCCAATTCCTCACATTATTAAAACCCTAAAACTCAGGGCAAACAAGCAGATTCACTTGAACTCACTTCTGGAGATTTACTAATCACATGCTTTATTGTTTTTACAATTTGCTTTCAAACTTTATAATGTCACATAGCCGTTTGCTTCAATGCAGGCCACAAGCACCTGTCCTGCACCACTGGACTATGGGCTCCACTCAGCGGCCAAACACTGGAAAGTGAAAAAAATAAAAATAAAAACACCAAGAAGCTTCCAAGCTGGGAATTTTTGCGGGGTTGGTTGGGGGATGGAAGGTTTGCTTGTTTTGTTCTTGAAATGAGAGAACAGTCTAATTCACATTCAGAAATTGATTTGGGGATGTCTGTCTATTTCTATTATAGCATATCAGTCCCAGGCCCAGCAGGGCTATTTATGAATAATTATTCTGATAAACCAATTTTGGGGAGCACTTCAAATTCGAGAATGTGAAGCACAGCTGATGAGTCGTTGAATTAACACAATTGTTCCAGAGGTGGGAGCACCCACCAAGTGGTGCCGCGCCATTGATTTGCTAGGAAAGAGAACTCAAAAGCAAAAGTTTTGCCTGGAGCTATTTAGCAAGTTTGGAATAAAAAACATTCTTCCAGGCCTACCGCCTGCTCATTTCCAGAATTCTCTACTGAAAGGGTAAATTGACCATTTCTTTCATTCATAGGTGAGACATAATTCTTTCTGTAGGTGGACCATGCCTTTGTAGGAATGTGCACAGAAGGGCATAGTTCACATGGCCTCTGGCCACTGCACTCTGCATGCTTGGAGGTTGAGGGACTCTTTTTTCTCTAGGATGACCCTACAGTTGTACAGGTCAGCCTGGAAATGCCTGGAAGGGAACATGATGGGGGAGGGGGAACCTGTAGCGTAGTTATTGTCCAACTTGACATAATCAGAATTTGTGCTTTCCTGCTGGCTGCCATTCTTCAAAGCATAAACATTTCTTTCAAAAACATGCCTGCTCAAAGCAGACTTTCAAATGTTCTCTGATTAAAATTGCCAGGTTTGTTTGTACCATCTGCTAATGCAATCATGTAAAATTCTGATTTCCTGTCAATGAGTTAATCCTCCTGATGCTGAACCAAATGGGGTCATAGATTTGGGACTGAACAGGAAATGGGCTGCGTGCAGTAAGATGGCCTTGGACTTAGCCAAGCTTTGGGAGCAATCCGTGAACTCAACTTGTGCTTCTGCCCCATCTGGTTTTGGCAGTGACAGCCACAGTCAGTCGTTCTCAGTCTCTCACACATGCATTCCCTTTTGCAATTTGTCCCCTCACCTCACAATTACATTCTGATATCAAGCACGGGATGAAAGTGCATAGTATAGTAAGGTTTGGAGTTTAGACCTTCTCCTCTGTGGGGAAGTTCTGTGTGAAGAAAGGCTTATTAAACATTCTGTACTCGTTTCTTCTTTTGCTTTTCAAATTGGACTCGTGAACATATTTTACTTTTCTAACCTACTTAATGGCAATCTGTAACTTCATTTGAAGATCTAGCCTAGGACTGTGACAAAAATAAAAGAAGGAAAGAAAGAAAAGAAAAGAAAGGGAAAGCAATCATTCCCCCTTCTTGTGTACCCACACTAATCCCCTTTTAAAGTACCCTTTCCATCAAGGGAACTAGAGAAAGCACAATTTCTGTGGCAAATGGAATACTGAGTGGTCCAGTTTAAAAGGGTTACTAAATGTGAGTGATAAATGAAAACACCAAAATGACCCAGTAAGACACCCTGATATACTGCCACTCGGCTTTATTGGGTCAGGGATATGCACGTGCTTCTGTCTAATTGGAAAGCCAGGGAAATAGCAGACCTTGGCTTCTGCTGGTGGAGGCACACACTGGAAATATTTTATTGCAAAGTGACTAAAACCCTGTAAGAAGTTTAACATGTAGGAGACAGTGGGAACGGCTCAGCAAAAAGAACTCAGGGTTTCTCCATTGCATTCCTCCGGCCTTGACAAGGTTGACAACTATATATTTTTTTAAAGTGTGATGGATTCAGATGA
>JADRCD010177010.1:0-40060 GCA_019843815.1 Montemys delectorum
TATTACTTATTAAGAGCAAAACCTTCCAATTCTCTCTTTTGAGCAAAAGCTCAGTACACTTCAATCCCTCCATCCCACCATGCATTGAGTGGACTTTTATAGCAATGAACATCTATAGAGTATTGTGGGCTTAGCTTCTTTCAGCCAGACTCTAGCTTACAACTTCCCTATATATGGGGAACTTCAGTCACTGTCTTCTGATGAGAGAAGACATCACTGCTTTGTCCTAAAATTAGGGGAATGAACTACTATCCTATAGAATTTGACTTACCAGTGCTTTGTTTGGCCACCAGTTCTCTAGCCTGGTATTGACTCTCCACCAATCTGTACACAGCAAGCAAGCTTACCTATCTTATTGTTCTTTCTCCTGTCCCAAACATTATAGTTCGATCTTTTCCTAGGTATGTCAATATACCTTACCATCAAGAGAATCATTTCATTATAAAAAGTCTTCTTTGATCTGTATTAAAAATGCATAGTCTTAACATAATTGACCTAATTTTCAAAACACTAACAACATCTCCTTTACAATGTGCTTACCAGTCTCTATCTTCCTTGTCAAATCCACCTCTTTCTTGGTCTGATCAGATGCATTTGAAGACACTCTCACTGTCCTACAACTTTCTGACCAATCACTGTATCTCTCCTCTGTCTCAGAAAAGAAGATCAAAGAAAAGTTTCTGATACCTACGCATGCTAGTGATTTTAGCAACACCCTAGAATACACTAATAGCCTGACCAGATGGCTGTGGCAAAGAAAAAGAGGCCATTCCCAAGGCCAGACAAAACTAGGTTCTATGTCTGTCTTGCTGACTAAACTTGCACAGAGAAGCTCAAAGTCTAAGCACTCCCATATACTCATGTGTCAAAGAAGACAGCCACATTTTAGTCATAAAAGTTAGATGAAAAGGTGGAAATGAAATTATTCTTATTCTGCAAAAATTAAACTAACGCATGGATTTTCTGCTGCCCTTCAACTGGACATTTGCAGAGTGAAATGATTGCTCCATCTTCATCCAGACCACCAAGCAATCCTTGGCCTCTTTGCTCTGTAAGCTGTTGACAAGCCCACCGGAAGGCATGTGTGGACAGTGAGCAATGGTGACTTCAAAGGCAGACCAACATCATCATTATCATACTGCAAGGCATTGTTTCAGGAAGAGCACTTCCTTCCTGCCTACCTTCTCCAGCAGTCTCCTGCAGGTTACAAAATGAGCCTTCATTTGGCTGCTTGTATCAAAGATAATTCTCTCAGCCATCTGTAGTTACTGAAACTCGATGAAACCCTACTATCACATATTCTTCTGATGGGAAGAACTTGAGGAATCCTGCAGCAGTTATGAGCTCTTGTTGTTTTTCCAAAACACACACATGCTGGCTCACAGCTAACTGTAACTACAGTTCCAAGGGATCTGACACCCTTTTCTGGGCAACTTGGATGCTCATATGTCCATGCAGGCACATGTTTGTACACATCAGGTGCCTACATAAGGTGTATAACACAATATGTCTAAATGTAGAGTTCCAAGTTATTTTATTATAGCTATACAAATATTCCATAGCCAAGATACCTTCTGATCTTAATCATTCCAGGTAACTCAGCCTACACATCCTTTTCACCATTGTTCTTCCAGTCAGAGTTCTCCAGAGAAACAGAACCAAACAAATGGAGGGAGGTGAGGAGAACCAACCATCAAATACTCATTTTAAGAGATTAGTTCATATACTTTTGGACAAACAAGCTCAAATTTTATTTAGCAGGACTGCGAACAATCGGCTCAAGCAAGACATGTGTAGTAATTCCTGAGACAGACTTCCTTCTTTCCCGGGGAGATCTGCTTCTCCAGTCAATGCCTTTAACTGATGGAGTATAGGCTACTCACAAGGCTCAGTGGTATAGGGAACTTACATAAATGCCAATTCGGTCTGTAAAATACCTTTCCAGAATCTAGATGGGGACACAGTCGAATGAGTGGCACCAGAGCCTAGCCAAACTGTTGTAGGAAGATTACCACTTCCTATGGGTAAAGTCCTCATAGACCTCTCAGTATGTAAACTAAGCATCTTGTCCCAATGAAGGGCATTGAAGTTGTCTTCAGCATTCTTGCCCAGTATGCTATGGATAGATAGAATCTTTTGTTAAAGTAATAAACATAGATACACACACACACACACACACACACACACACACACACACACACTCAGGGTAAGCCTGGCTAAAGAGAGCTCCCTTGTTTCCTAAATGCAGTATCATTGACTGGGGATCGGAGTGGAGGGAAGAAATTGATGTATTAATTGGCTTTCATCACACTAACAAAATACTTGAGTGGAGCCTTGGAGACTCCACTCTAGGATCCCATGGTTCAATTCTTTTGGAATGATGCAAGATAGGATACTGTGGGGAGAAAGCTACGGGGGCAGAACAAAGCAACTCACCTTGTGACTCAGGAAGCAAGAGAAAAATAAAGGGAAGGAGACCAGGGACCACCATTCCTGTTGAGGATTTTCCTCTAATGATCTCAGGACCTTCCCCACCCAAGCCCACACTCATATTAAATTCTGCCTCTTAATGTTTCCATCACATCCCCAAATTCCCATCCTTTGGATCAAGACTTAAGTCATAGAAACCAATTTTCTTACAATTGAAAGAAATTACTACAGAAAATGTAATCCTTGGTGAGCAACACTGACTTATTTGGGGTTTTCTTAAAAAGTTAAGGCCCCAGATTCCACCTACAGTTGATAAGTGGGAGTCATCCTAGTGGGAATTTGCAGTGAACTCACTTTCTAAATCTGTGGAACAAATTATCATAAACATTCAAATCAAACTAAGTCCTGAGCTCACACCTCTGTAGGTAAGAACTGGAGGCAGGATGGGGTAAGAGACAACTGGAGTCTAGACTCAGAATCTAACAACTCAGATATGGTAGCAAACCAAGTGCTATGAAACCAGTTGGGCTCCTGTTTGAAGGCTTGGTAGAAGAAGGCATTTCAAGCTCACCAGTGTGACTGTCTGCTCAGCTTCTTTTTGCTGACATTGTTGAAATGAGATCTTTCTTTCTTCATCTATTGTAAGCTGACTTGCTCTTTGCTCCTGAAGGTTGCCTGCATTCCCTCTCACTAAGCTGCCTCCATTCACAAAATCACAACGCATATTTAACACACTGCTGAAAACTTTCATCTGCTTCCAGTCTCTGCTGAGTACTGCCACCACCTGGAGGAAGCTCTCTATTTTTAAGGACTTACATGATGAGATCATCCCCACCCCAGATCAATTACCTTCAGAAGTTGGCTCTGTCATAGTGTAAGACATACATACCATGGCAGGCCCCTATGATTAAAGCTGTGCACATTTGGGTTTCCAGAAGACTAGTGTACAAAACAATTTACTAGTTGCTGTGACAAAATACATTAAAAAGATAACTTATGAAAGGAAGGTTTTACTTTGCTTCATATTTGGAGGGTGCTGTCCCAGGGAAGTCAAGATTTTAGGAGCTTGGGTGGCTCCTCACTTTATTTGTATCCATAGTCAGGAAGTACTGAGGGATGAATGCTGGTGTCCTGCTGGTTTTCTCCTTCTTTACATTCCAGGACTCCAGTCCATGGAAAGGGCTTACCTACATTTAAGGTGGATCTTCCCACTTCAAATAACCTAATCTAAAAGAAATCCCTCAAAGATGAGTCTAGAGGCTTCTTTCTGGGGTGAATCTAAATCTTATCAAGCCATCATTCAAGATTAGCCATCACTGCCAATGGTAAATTCTTTGCACCATATCAGTGGTTCCATTAGGCACATTTTTTACAGTATTTATAATTGTGGGTTTGCATGCAGTAAGTATAACACAAGACATGTGACACAAGAGCTCACTTTTATTTGTTTATTTCTTTTTCTCTCATCATTATATCCTTATCACAGTTTTCCCTCCCTCCTATCCTCCCAGTCTCCCACCCACCCACCCACTAGTCCTCTCCCCCGGACCCACTGCTCCTCTCTTTCACTTCAGAAAGGAACAGGCCTCCAAGATATATCCACCAAACATGGCATAACAAGTTACAATAAGATTAGGTACAAACCCTTATATCAAGGATGGACAAGGCAACCCAGTTGGAGGAAAGAGTCCCAAAAGCAGGCAAAAGAGTCAGAGTCTGTCTCCATTCCTACTGTTAGGAGTCCCACAAGAACACCAAGCTACAGATGTGAATTGTATCTGTTGTAATAAACATGTTTAAACAAAAAACAAAAAAAAAAGAAAAAGAAAAGAAAAGAAAAAGAACACCAAGCTATGTAATCATAACATTTATGCAGAGATCATAGGTCAGACTGTACAGGCTCCCTGATTGTTGGTTCAGTTTCTGTGAGCCCCTGTGAGTCCCGATTAGTTGATTGTTGTGTTCTTGTGGTATCCTTGACTCTCTGGCTCCTACGATCTTCCCTGTCTCTCTTCCATGGGGTTCCCTGTGCTCCATGTAATGCTTACCCGCATCTGCTCCTATCATTTGTTGGATGAAGCCTCTCTGACAATGATTTTGTTAGGCTCCAGTCTATAAGTATAGCAGAATATCATTAAGAATAATTTCAGACTTTTTTCCACTTCTGTGTACTTTGTCTCATTTTAAATTCTCCAGATTAGTGGTAGTAAAGGATGTAGCTGTTAGACAGAAAATGTACAAGCAGCAAAAACAGTACGATCAAACAACCCCCCCCAAATTAATACTTAACCCCCAACTTCTGATTAAAAGCAAACATACTTTCTCCTTCTCTTTCTGTTAAATGTTATGCCTAAGTATTTCTGACCAGTCTTGAGTAGATGATTAAAAAAGCAACTCTGTCACTAAGTACATTTTTGCTGAAGTGCAGGAAGGTAATAGAATAATTTATTAATTTGTTCAGTAATTTTTCAAGGGGGGGTCTCACTGCTGTGGAGTGACAGGCTTGCTCTTTGGTGGCTGAGACCAGAGAAACTGCTCTCTCTGCTAGAGAGGCATATCAGCAGTCAGAACGCAGCTCAGGACCTGAAAGTTGGCAGTGCAGGGTGACAGTGTGTATTCTGTAGGTTTAGGAAATCTCTGCAGAGCTCTTTGCAATTTGCAACCCAAATATGACCTAAATGATGTTTAAATCACTTTTAGGGAGATAGTCTTAGATCAAGGGCCTTTCCTCTGAAATGACTCCATCTAACCCTGGGAGTGATATGGACATTTTCAATGGCAGGAAACACAGACTTAACCACCAACGTCATAGGGAACATCACAAACCAACACTCAACTTGGCTTTGGGAAGCCTCAACAGGAGAAAGTAATGTCTGGATGCTTCTACTCAAGGATGTTATCCTAGAAACATCAAGACATCAGAAGTATGACCTCAGGAAAGGAGAGACCAGATACCTGCAAGCCATTATGAAGACATAATCTTAAATTCTCTCTCATGGCCCCAGGCTCTGCTGTTGGCTCACTGAGCAAAAGCTGGGAAAGCAGGTGGCCTCAGAATGGGCCAAGAAGAGCTAGCCTGGAGGAATTCCACACTGCCAACTTTTTGCTGAGTCCCACCTCATGCCTGGAGGCCAGTTGGGTTTGGTAATGGTGTGAGCCCATCCAAGCCACAGGACTTAGACGCTGGGCCAGATCTGGTTCTCTGATGAGCCACTTTCTCTTGGACATTTTAACAGCTCAAATTGAAAATTCTCCAGGACCCCATTCCTGAAGCCCGGCAAGACAAATCATCAAGCTAAGTGATGCCACCTGCATACTTCATTTCATCTGGAAAGCTTTTCAAAAAAAAAAAAATTTTTTTTTTTGAGTGTGAGCATCTGGCCACCAGATGCCAGTCTCCACTCTCTGAATTACATGGGCAGTTTAGCCTGGGGGTAATTTAATGATCAATCCTGACTGAAGTTGGTGCTTTGCAACGTCTAGACTGAACTTGGATTGTTACGTGACATTTAAATTTAGGACGATGGAAGCTTTAAGGAGGACAAGGTAAAGGTGAGCCTAGAACTTTCCTGGGGACCAAGTGATTGCAGCCAACAAAACTTTATAATTTTTTATTTAAAACACTGCTCCTAGATTAAAAAAATTAATAATTTATAACAACTACCAAATTTCAGTCCATTTTTAAGACTTTTAGCATTTATCAGAAACATATTTGCATGCAATTGAACTGAACTCATCTCAATTGATGCTTCAAAATCAATCAAGTCTGATATTTGCCAACTATTGCAGCAAGCATTGTTTTCAAAAGCATACGCAAGCTGAATGAAAGAATCCAAATTCTCAACATAATTACAGAACTTATTTTTGAGAGCATAATAATTTTAAATCAACTTTATTACAAATTATGTGCTAGTTGTAAATAAGACACTATGTTGTTGTGAAGAGACACCATGACCAAGGCAATCCTTATAAAGGACAACATTTAATTGGGGCTGGCTTATAGGTTCAAAGTTCACTCCATTGTCATCATGGCAAGAAGCATGGCAGCATCCAAGCAGTCGTGGTGCTGGAGGAGCTGAGAGTTCCACACCGAGTTCTAAAGGCAAATGGGTGAAGACGGTCTCTTACATGGCTAGGGAAGCTCACTCCCACAGTGACACACTTTCTGCAACAAGGCCATTCCTACTCCAACAAGGCCAGACTTTGGTAATAGGGCCAATCTCAGGACCAAGCATTGCTAACAGTGCCACTCCCTGGGCTGCCAAGAGCCCTCTAGGAGAAGCTAAAAATTAGCAGGTGATCTTCCTGAGATGGTTCTGTCATAGACTAAAATCTACATTGAATTTGCTTCTCTTGGCAAGGCCAAGAAGATTAAATCTGAGGAAAGATTCCTGTTTTTAATGTTCTTTTCCTATTATTATTAAATATATCACAATCACTAAGTATTATTGACCCACCCATTCGAGCAGATTTCTATAGACCTGAGAGGATGTACTATCTTGTAGTGATGCTATACAGACAAAATGATTCTTTAGAATTCCTGACTTGGTTCAAATAATTTTAGGAAGAATGTTTTTGGAGACGGTCTTAGTTGCTAGAATGATGTAATAAAATTAACCAAGAATAGTATGCGCCCACTACTCAGAATAATAGGTAAAGGCTGCGTAATAAGAAATACAATGGGCTTTCACAATCACACTAAAAAGAGAAATAGTCTTGGGACAATTTTGAGTTCAAGGAAAAACATTTAGGTCCAAGGATAAAGTCACAAGTGTGCACTATGGTAAGGAGAGTTACGGGTTTAGTGCATTATGAAGTATAGAACAGTAAGTTCTTCGCACAGAACAGTAAGAGAGAGTTAAGTTTCCTTAGTGCTTATTTAAGCATAAAGAGTTAAATAAAGCAGAGAGAGTTATAATGCTTAATAAAGCCCAGAGTTTAAGAGACAAGAAGCTAGCATTTTTTTTACCCACCGAATAAGCAAGAAAGGTTTTAGAATCTTTTTAGAAGTTATCAGCAAGCATCCAATATATTAGAAATCTAGAAGGCCAGAGACCATCAGTCTTTAATAAAGTATGTTGTGGATGGATATATTTATTTCCAGACTCTTCCATTATCAATTGAGCTGCTATAATATCTTTAATTAACTTCTTAAATACATAGTCTTTCAATTATTTGGGGGTAATGTTATGGTTTTGATATAAAGAACTTCTTCCTATGAGGGCAATAATCCTACTCAACGGCCTACTCTCAGGCCTCATCTAAACCTAATTATCTCACAGAGCTCCTATCTCTAAATTCTCTCCCATTGAGAATTAAGGCTTCAAAATCAGAGTTTGAGATAAAATATAAGTCAGTCCATATTAGCCTCATCATAGCAAATCATATTGCTAGCTAGTATATGTATAAACAAACACTCCTCTTTTGAGAAACACAAAGATGTTATATAAAACTTTTTAAATCTATTTTCTATTGAGCCAAAGTAGCCCTTAATCCCTTTTCTGGAGCAACTTTTGTTGAGCCAAGGAGCTCTGATAGACTCAATCTCTTACCTTTCTATTCCCCTTCAAATGCCATCATCAGTCTGGGAACAAAGTCTCCCTTGCATAGACACATAACTGAGACACAATCCATATCCTTCCCAGTGCTCTATGTGGTGTTCATAACCTCCATCGCCTCACAAAACCTTCCAGAAAGCTCCACCTCTCATCAGTGTTGGAGGCTGACTTTATGTTAACGCGTCCCAGGAGTAGAAGTTACTCAAGAAGGCTTCCCTACAGCCATGCTACCACTATTGTAAGTTTTGATGACATTCAAAATTAGACATTGTTGTATACCTCATGTTTTGGTAGTGCTAGCTTTTCTTCCAAATGCAGTCTAAGGTTTTGGATTAAAGAATCAAGCTCACGTCACAGAATATGATGTAAAGTTAAAGAACCACTGTTATCAATGAAAATCTATTATGTCAAGTTTTGGCTTATTCCAAAACAAATTTGGACATTTATCCTCTCACAGGTTTATATAACCTTATGTCTTGGCTCCTTATGAACTCAAAGATTCACACTTCATAACCAGGAATAATTTTGTTCGTGAAGGCAAAATAAGAGTTGAGCCAAAGATCCTGTCCATCCCTAAAACTAAATCCAAGAAAAAAAAATGTTTTCTTGGCTTACTTCCCATTTCCGCCTTCATTCTGGCAGCAGGCTGCCATCAGAGCACAAGCATCTCATTTTCTCATCATCTATCTCTTGCCTTGTCAGTATTCATAACCCACTAACATCCTGTCCCAAACATCATATCTGATAGCACTTAGAAATTGTTTGAAAAACATATAAAAACATTCTCTCATACCTAAACTCTGCTTCCTAAGTTTGACCACATTTGTTTTTACAGCATAACCTCCCAAACACTCTCCTTTTAGGTGATTACACATAATAAATAAATTCTAGATATGATGTGAGACAACATAGATATCAGAAAGCTATAGGAAAGTTTAAGACATAACCCTAGTATGTTGAAAAACACACGCTTTAGCACTGAAAAAAAAGCACACACATGGAGAGCTATGACATGAAGCAGGAAATAGTAAGTACCCTCTGCAAGAGATAAATGACTGAAGCTTGAAAGAATGGAGTGTCCTTGTAAGCAATTGCTTATGCTGCCAAGAGAGCTATGCAAGCGAAAGTTAGTATCAAAGTAAGAAGCAAAGGGAGACTTTTATTACTAGCTGAGATGGTGCCCATTCATACCACCTTTGGGCTGGGGGGAAGAGCTGCTCTGGAAACAGAGTTGAAGCACAAGACCTGTAGTTTTTTTTTAGAAATAAGCATTTTCTGTCCCTATTACCCATTCCAAAATGTGTAAAGATACCAAGCCTAGTTTCTTAATAAACTAGGAACACCAGAGATATAAAACAGAGTGAAAGGGATGATGGGGTCCTCCTCTATAAAGATGACTTTTCGTACCTATAAGAAAATCGAAACTTCAAAACCCACCTCTTCTGGAGTAAACATGACAAGAGGAGCATCTCCTCCCATGAAAGATACACAGTTCCCTGGTGTGCCAATAGAGAAGGAGAATTCCTCCAGAGGAACTATGGATCCCCCATTGTGATCCACTTACAATCCTCCTCTGTTAGAGGACAACTGGACAAGATCAAGAAGATAACGTGAAAAGAAGACAGTAGGTAGCAGAGCTTCCTTCCAATGAGCTGAAGAAGAGCTGTGAGAAGAGACACAGAGCTGCCCTCCCTCTTCCTATAGTACAGCCTCTTCCTGAATGTGCTCTTCATGGCCTTTCCATCATGGAGAGTTTCTGCATTCTGCCAATCAAGGGTTTATTGAAAAACTTGGAGCACTTTATCTAGAAGTATATTGAATGCCTCCCTCCTGCACTTGTGTCCCACAGTTTGAATGAGTCCCCAGCAAAGGACCATGTGCTGCAATCTTGTTTCCAGTGTGATAATGCTGCAGGTACATGAAACTTTAAGAGGTAGAACATAGAGGAAGAACTAATAGATGATTCACTATCTCATTGATACTACTATCTGGGAAGAGGTGGCTAGTGCCCATGAGATCCCAGGTATGTCTCATGAGAATGATTTATTGGAAATCAAGCCCTCCCACATAATTGATCCCTTTTGCATTTACCTGCCCCCTTTTGATTATCTACCATGCTGTGGAGAGGAAAAGATACTAATATGTCATATGCCCTCAAGCCACAAGAATCACAAACCAGATAAATCTATTTGTAAAGCACCCAACCTTAGTCACTGCATTATTGCAACAACAACAACAACAACAACAACAACAACAACAACAATAAACAGACTTATAGACCATGTCTATGTCCTTTTTACATTGACTTTGAGCAGGAGAGTGGCATGAACCAATCAGTCACCAGCAATCTTACAAAGAGACATTTGCTTGTTTCTACCTAGAAAGCTTCTCAGGCTTACACAATTGCCTGGGGGTGCATATAATTGTCTGGTGGAGGAAACAGATGAGGCAGAGTCAGTCGCCACAACATTGTAAATTCAGTTCCACCAAAACGCTGTAATTGGAGCTCAGCAAATTCCAGAATAATTGCCTAAGCTGTGATGGACAAAATCGTCAGAACAGCTCAGGCAATTTACAGATTTGTGAAGAATAATCCATAGCTAACATTTTCAGTGACTAGGTTTTTGAAGAAGTTAATGTTAGGGATAGTTAATTGATGTATACTCCTTGGAAATTCCTGAATTTATTTTACCATATATCCCTTATCATGAAACATTGCAAAGTTTGGATTCATAGACAATATCCCAAGGAAACACTGGGATAATAAAAATTATAATAATGCAAGTCCCACATGGATACTAGCTTTAGAAATACAGCAAAGAAAGGACAGGCAAGATTTTGTGGTGCAATATTTTGATAAAGAGGAAACAAAACCAACAATGTATGTTTAAAGTCTTAAGCACTTGGGAAGACTGTTAATAATGACATATCAGTGCCATTCTGGAAGACTCCATTTAAAGGAAGGTAGTTTAGGCTTGAATATTAAACCAGAGGTATTGAACTATTTCCAGGAAGTGAGCTCAAATAGATGCCAGAAAAGAACCATGCCACACAGAGGGTGAGGTGGTCCTGTCTATTCTATATCACAAATAATTGACTGGAAAGTGATTCTGCATGTGGATGCCTCAGAGTGATGAATCCACATGATCACATACCCAGAGGTCAAGGATCAGAAGGTGCCTTCTTAAGGATGAGGGGGTGCCTTCTCAAGGGTGAGAGCTACAGACTTGAACTGTAGCTCAAATGCGGACTCTTTGGTCACCTTACCACACTCCACAAGAGGCATTTAGCCATTAATTGGATATTGACTCACTGGAGGGCAGCCAACCACGCTGCCAGCCTAATTGAAATCATGTCTCTTGAAGAGCAGATGCAAAATCCAGACTTACTGGAATTGAGGAAAGATGTACTTGATGGGAAAGAAAGCAAAGAGTTCCTTTTGAGTGTTTGAAAGCCATGTATTTGTGAAGAAAGGGGCAGGAATATTTGATGTTGCTCAGAGATGTTCTGGGGCCTTATGACATCGTGTCCCCCTTCCCCTGAGAAAGGTTAAGTAGAAATAGTGTGGACACCTGCCAAGACTTTGTCGATGACCAATAGTGAAGAAGATGATGAGAATAGTGAAGGGATAAATTAGAATGTCCTCAATATTTCTTCCAGATATCTAGTCTTGCAGCCTCCAGTCAATGTTTTCTAGTCATGCTCTATAGTTTTGACTCTACAATAAGCTTGATCACCAAGATACTGAAAATGGCACCTTCATATTAGTTCTCTTCCAGTCAGTTTTCCATCATTGTAACCAAATACCCGAGTTAGTAAACTCGCAAAGAGAATAGGTTATTTTGAGTTATAGTTTGAGAAGTTTTATGCTATGCCTGATTGACAGAATGTGGGGGGAGGCTCCACTTCATAGCTAAGAAGTGACATGAGAGAAGGATTTCTGGATCCTACAATTCCCTTGGGGTAACATGCCAAATACATATCCAAAACATAAAGCTCTGACATGAGGCTCCACCCCTTAAAGGTCCAGGCTCCACCCATAATGCTATTGTGAAGACAAAATTAACAAATGAATCTGTGGGGGGTCATTCCAGATTCAAACCACAGCACCCACCAAGATTAAAATCCACGATGGGAGAGGGAGAGTCTACCAACCCCAGAAATGACTCTGGTCCTTCCATGTCTTCAGTGGCCAAGAGCAGCAAACATCATGTCATCATCTATGTATAGTTGGTTATGGAGGAGAGGCTGCACCTCCTGAGTGCCTTCCCTTCACAATGGAGCTCGTCTTTCTCTCTTTCTCTACTATTCTAAACACAGATCATGTAGTTCATCTCCGATCTCCAAACTTAACAATGTCTTCCCAAGGGGAGTTTGGGTTTCCTGACAAGGTGCGTACCTCCTCCTAGCCTCTTTCTTCATGTCCTTGGATAATTGATAGAACTTGGCAGAGATTTATTAGAAAATCCAGGTGAAGCAACCCGGGTTTCAAGATATAATTGGAAACTTGGCTGGCTGCAGCATTTGAGCCGAGGGCAATCAAAGTTAACCATGAGAGTTCAAAGCTTAATACATGAAAAATGTCTGAACATTATAATCACATTCAGAGAAGGGCAGACGTTCTTTCTGAGTAAAAATAACCTGCTGTGTTTTAGAAAAGCTTTCAGAAGGAACCAGAACTTATCTCAAACATCTGTCCAACAATCAGGCTAAGGGAAATGCATGTCCTCCGAAGGTTCTCTTCACTCACCCCAGAGGTAACTGCTAAGGGGAACGAATACCATACAAAGTTGCTCTTTACTTGCCCTGAAGAAACTTTTAGGCAGCATTCAAGAGGTTGGATGGATTGAGGGAACCATACAGTCTATACACAAATTGAAGCCTGGCTTTGTACCAAATCTGTGACCAATCTGGAAACTTAAACAGAAGTCTACACACAAAACTGTCTCTGCCTCTCTGTCTCTGTTTGTTTCTGTCTGTCTGTCTGTCTGTCTGTCTGTCTGTCTCTCTCTCTCTCTCTCTCTCTCTCACACACACACACACACACACATACACATACACACACACACACACACATACACACACACACACACACACACACACACACACACACACACACAAAGGTACAGCAGCAATAGTATAACCATAATTCTCACTCACAAAAGGGTCATAGGCAACAGTTATTGATACCTAGTCTGACCAGCCAGATAGTAAAGGACCTGCCTCTTCAGGGACCTCTCCTCTAGGAAATCCATATGCCCATTGTTTTCTGCATTGCTTTCTGCTCCTCTGCTGCTGATGTCACTTCCTTTTGGTAACACTCCCAATGGCAGCGCTTTTCTTGGCCAGAGAGGTAAGTACTGGAGAGTGTGCCTTCACGTACACCTGCATTCATATCCAGCGTGTAGAAGAAGAAGTTGTTTTCAGACTAGAAAGACATTCTGAATAGAGACTTACAGAAGTTCCAGCAATATAATTTGTAACATAGACATTTTAGACCATCAAGATATTGGTAGGCTCCTTCAAACCATAAAATGGGTGTTCCCTCCCCAGATTCCCTTTCTCCTTTCATTTGAGTTTATATCTTGACCATTTTTTCCCTGGCCTGGTCTCATTCTCAAAACACCTTGCCAGCCGCACCTAGCAGTGGCCAGTCACATAATGTGTCTTCTCCTATCCCTTTCCCTAGAGCTAAAAAGTTATTTACCACACATTGCCTTCCAAGTTACTGCTCTTAGCCAGGTCACCAAAGGTTTCCCACTTCCAGCCATGGACTATTGGCTTTTGAGATCTGTATCTAGTCTGTCACACTCATCTATTGCCACCTAATGCCCCTAAGCTAAGAGTTTTGATAGAGTAGCATCCACGTCTATCACCTACTCTGGTACTGGTCAGGATTCTCGTGCTAGCTTCTGTGGTAAACATCACAAGATGACTTCCTAAATCTCTAATGCATAGAAAGGTACCTGGTTAGCACTTACCAAACAAATACTTGATAGTATGCAAATATACAAAAACCACTGTTTGACACATTGGTACGTATACTTTCCAATTTTTTTTTTTAAGTAAAGCAACACATTACAGGGAGTGTGGACGCAGCATGTGAGTGCAGTTCTCCATACTGCACTCTGCTTGGAGTTCACTCCCCAGCAGAACCACAAGCAAAGGGGGCCTCATTTTTCCTCTGATTCTTGCATAGAAAACTTAAAGCCTGTTCATTTCTCTGCAGGCCTAGGTCATTTCTGTTTGTACTTATTATTTATAGACTACGAAATATTTTAAATGCTACCTATTGTGTAATAGTTACTTGACAGGACTCTAAAACACAAGGAAAGGATCAATAGCCTTTGAAATAATGAGGTTCTACCCCTGAACTGGTTTGCATAAGTCTGTGCAGTGAACATTCCTAATGGAATGTGTCCACGTGGATGCTTCTGTTCATTCTTGAATGGTCTATTGGTCTAACTGATGTTTTCTATTCATTCAGGGATTTTATCGCACAGATAGTCATTAAGTTTGTCAGAGTCATACATTATCCTATGTTGATTCCTACCCCAATTATGAAATAGTGATCATTTTGAAGGGGAGTCCGTATGTAAATCAAAATTGACACAAACTGTTAGTTGTTATAAAATAAGCATTGCTCGGTTATAAACGTAAGCATTGCTCGGTTAGTATTTACTGAGGCACAGGTTACTTAGCAGGCACTAAGCAAGACCTGTTTTGATATATACCATAAAATACTTTTAAATCATATTTAAACCATGCTTTAAAAGTTTGCTATAATTTTAACTTGTGTGTGTGTGTGTGTGTGTGTGTGTGTGTGTGTACAGTGGGAAGAACTGTTTAGTAAAATATAAAATATAGTCACCAACTAAAATGCCAGAAGATTCATTCTGATATAGACTAAAATATCAGAAGATTTATTCAATTACATAGACATAATTTACAAAGAATGTGGCCTTCCTAGATTTATAACACACATGTGGACTAATGCTTAAACAAGACTTATGTAAATAACATCATCTTAAGTATTTTCCTGTTTCACGAAAACATTGGTGATAAATTACAGTGAAATCACAGAGAAACAACCCTGTTGACACAATTCCACTGGTTTAGCCCCTTTCCTAACTTGCTGGATAAACTTCCCTGAATGCTTCAGGAAATGATGCCCGTCAATCTCTAGACACTACTTGAAAAGGCTTCAGGGACTCAAATGCACGCAGTGCACACAGCGATGGCTGCAAAGAGACGGGAAATCCTCCAGATACCTGAGACCATTGTTCGCATCTGCCTCTGTCTGGGGTTTGCAGAAGAACCTTGTCCACTCCTCCTCATTCCTAACGAGTGTATATAGTAAACTCTTTGAAATGTGAGTATTATGGGAAGGATCGCAGTTGCTTTAAATTATAGAAGTTGGCAAGTGCCTGGGAGAAGGAGTGGGAGGTTGTTTAAACTGAGAAAGACGGTTGCAGAACTTCGTACGACAGCATGAGCTCGCGCTCCACACATATCCTTTACTTTTCTTCAAGACACTTCTCTGCACTGTTGTGGGGCAGTTTGAGTAATTAACATATTTCTGCTCTGAATATTTTTTAATGGTTTCTAAATTCATGGGAGACTCAAAGCAAGGAAGTCTCATGTTTGGAGAGGACGTCTGAAGCCAGCAGTGCCCAGGCAAGGTAAGCTATTGTTTTTTTTTTCACTACAGCCTTTCTCTTTCCCACTCCTGTTTGGACTTTATCAAAATATTTGCAGGAAGAACCACAGACAGCTACTTGTAAGGAGATGGAGGGATGTGTGGATAGAATGTCAACAAATGATAAATCAGAGAATGGACTCAACAGCGGTGTCTCTCCTACTTTCTGTTCTGCTTGATGTGGTAAATGTCTATGTATGGAAAAGTTGTTTCTCTTAGAAAAGGTCAGAGGGCTCTCTGAAAACCCCAGTCTTTGAGCATAAGCTGTTGTGTGGGCAGTGGGCTAATTATGGTCTAATCTCAGTATTTATTTTTTCTATAAGACTTGACTTCCAGAGCTGAGAACTCGGAAAACTTTCTCATAGACTGTGGGAGCATCCTAAAATGTCTCTCAGTCATGGTGGCTGTGACTTACTGTTTTGTGGAATATGTTTTCTTACAGTTAAGTAAATCATTTGACTCTTTCTTGTAAGAACCTACGAAGATGTTACTAATATTTATTTTATCTCCCTGGAGGGTAAAACAAAACAAAACGGTTAAACATGGCATTTTTAGCTTAAGTCAAAGTCGGCCGAGGGTGTCCTTATCCGTGAAGGGTGACTGCCTTGTCAATTGTGCCTTCAGATAGCTCCCGTGGTTTTCTATGCTTTGGTCATCTGAGAAGCATCTTGGGGTAGAGGAACATGTGAATATTCTGTGCCGCTTTCTATTTCCGGGAGAAGCTCTGTTATCAGTGAGTTCCTATTTTTTTTTTTTTCAAGGCAGAATTCCAGGTGCAAAAAAGAAAAAATCACCAGATATTCACTGAGATCAGAAGAGGGATCTTGCAGGCTAAAACTTTTAGCAGAGCCCTGCATCCATTGCTTCATGTGCACCCATATGTATGTGCTCGCAGGCAGAGATTAAAGAACTATAGGTCTGATTGAGCTGGGGTGATTGGGACACGGAGGTGACCTCAGTCTGCAAGGCCCACTGTAGACTGAGAAATAGTAGCAATTAAGGCAGTTAGGTCTGGGAGGGAGTGAGAGGTATTGCTACAGTCGCCCTCTCCAGCTAAGAAAGCACTTCGCCGTCTTGTTATTTTTTTTCCTTCTGCATCAAAGCCTAGTTACATAATGAGGATTGCTGTGGCTTCCCTTGCCTTGAGGTCTTGGGGATTAAGGTCAGAGTAAAGGCTACACTGTACACAAAGCAAGGAGGTGACTATTAGTTCCTGGCAAGGTAGTAAAGAGACAACATTTGTTAGCTCCCTCTCTCCACCCGTAACTAGTGGGGTAAGTAGCCCACATCAGCTAATTCATAGACAACCCCCCTTCCATCTCCTCCCTCCCTGCTTTCCTTTTCTGCCTCTAGTCTACCCACACCAGCCTACAGACTATGAGGAAACAGGGAATCGGACAGACAAAACTATCGCCACAGCCTCTCTCCCAGTCCGTTTGGTCCACCCCTGGGCTGTAGAGGAAGCCCCCACCCTATCTGGAGGGGGTCTCCAGTACCCCACCCATGACCTCACCGCCGGCAGCTTAGAGAGCTGGATGGCCAGCGCTTGCTTGCATGGCGCCTGAGTGGACCCTGGGGATGGGTGTGGCCTAAAAATGCGCAGTATGGCATGACGTGGCTTCCCATCACGGGCTCCCACAGAGGCTGGCAGCATTTCTAGAAGCCAAACTTGCCAGACCCCACCCCAGAGCCCAAGAAACACACCCCCACCCCAACGCACAACCTATGAAGATGAAAACAAAGACAATCAGGGTTGCTAACAAAAATCCCCCAAGCCAGCTGACTCATCCGAGACTCAGCCACGGGGGCTTTGGGATAAAATAGGGATAATACCTTGGAAGCAGCTAGTCAGGGTTGTCTCCAAAAGGGTCTTGATGAGAGAAACCCAAGGTGATCTGACTGTGTCCTTGTTACAGAATCTGGGAGAGAAAAACAGCCTCTTCAGGAACTGAGGTAGGGTGGGGATAAGGTTAACTACTAAACTGCCAGGAGGACACCAGTTACCTGTCTGACCTGTTTTGGTGTAAACCAGGCTTAGCCAAGTTTGCGGGGATATAGAATCGGCCTCAAGTTAGTAGTCCAGACTTGACAAGACAAGCTTAGTAATCAAAGGCTGAAGGGCTAGAAAAGTAACTCTATGCTCTTCATCAAGCCTTTCTAGAGGCCCCACTGTGTGCCAGGTACTGTAGCAATGTGCTTTAAAAGCAATCTTAAAATTAGCATCAGTGGAGACAATAGGAGAACACCAAGAAATGTCTTCTACTACAGCCCACTGGTGTCAAAGAGAGATTCATATAGAGCAGCATTTGGAGCCTGCAAACTAGACTTTGGAGGCTGAGCCCTTCACCATGCTAAAGCCAAAGGATGGTGCTCCCTGGCACAGAGGTACCAAGGTCACCCCAGCTCTCCAGTGGGGAAATACGTGGATGATGAATCTGTTTCTCATGGTGAGTTCCATGGTTTTATGAGCAACAGGTTTCATGGCTATTAGCTAGAGGACAGTCCGGAGTATTGCTTGGTCAGGCAACTTTGGGTATGTGGAAAGCTATGGACCACAGTGAAGCAGGGCATTTGGTTTCAACTTCACAGATTTCGGACTTTGAATCCCAGCCTGCACCCTGTGTATGAAGTTGGACCCACTCAAATTTCCGGGTCCTCACTTGTTAGATGAGAATAGCAAATATATTCGTCTTCTGAGGGCATTCTGAGGATGATCTTAGAGAGTCCGCATGAGGGTCTAGGCATGACAGCTTGATAATACCAGCTATGGTCAGCATTTCCAAGTTGGGTTTCCTGCAGGGCCTCTTTCTATTTGAGCTGACTAGCATGTTTTCTGGCTCTCCATGAGTGGGATCATTAAAATCTAATGTTTTCTGAACTGAAAAGATGCAAGCTTGAATGCATGCTGAAAAAACTAATGGGCTGAGAACAAGTGTTCTTACACTGCATGAGCTTTCCCCCAAGACTTCATAGAAATGTATTGATTTTCACTGGCCACTTCACAGGCTGCCCTCTTAAGAAGCCCCCCCTCACCCCGAGATCCAGCTCATGTCCAGAAAAATTAACTTATAATATCCAATTTCAACTTTTAGAAGGAAAAGGGGCAGAAAAGTAAAACTTCTATCAGTGAATTGAACACTGGAGGCCTCAGTCTCTATCTCCCGGCTGAGGGACCCTCTGTGCAGAGTGTACGTGCTAAGTCAGCAGAAACCTCTATCTAACTTCCAGGGACTTCCCAATGAAAGGAAAGGAGACAGTGTGCAATAAAGATCTGAAATGCAAATTTCAGTCACTGTTATAGAGAATGTAGAAGAGATTTCAAGTCCATGAAACTTCAAAAACAGAAGATCCCAATAGTCAGATGAGCCAGCCATATTCCTTAATGTCTGGCTTATGCAGAGGATCTCATTTGATCCTACACAACATGTAACTTACATCCCTCAGGTGGGAGAAAAAAACTCATTCCACACACGAGAAAACTGAGACCCAGAGGAACTCAGAAAACTTCCTAATCTTTCATAGTCTAAGTGCTAAAGGAAGTGGGGTGGTGTCTGCACATGGAACTTCATCTTGCGCCCTGGGTCCCTGGCCAGGAAAGAGTCCACAAATCAGAGAGCATGTAATATGATCCCTAAAGGACTAGTGAAGACCAGTGAGTGGGGCACTGGACACTAACAGTATAGGAGAGAACTGAGGAGTAGCAGGAGAGCAGTCCTGACAGAATAGAAGTGGAGCTACAGAGAGTAGAGTACCAGGGAAAGATGAGCTGCAGACACTAGGTTGCCCTCACAGCAAATCTTGTTGTTGTTGTTGTTGTTATTGTTTTGTTTCATGGAATAACCGTTAAATGTTCAATTCCAGTATAGTGGACTGGGATAAAGAATGAGGAGTTGGGGGTGGAGGGGAGGCAGGTTGGTCCCCAGAGAGCCTTCCCAGTCCACACTCATGAAGATGGCATTCTGAGCACTTTTATAGAAATCGTGAACTATACAGTTCCCTATTCCATCACTGGGTTCCAGACTTACCTCATATCAAGCAGGCACATTTCCAAAACAACCTTTGACTCTACAAAAGTTTTATGAGTTTACAGCTATAGCAATTACATAATAATGGTATTGGCATGCAATGGTGGGGGTGCTTGTTTTAATATATCCCTTCAGGAGGGACTTAAGTCCCTCCTCCTGGCTGCCTGCCTTTTGCAAAAATAAACTCTCTTATGTTTGAGGATTCTGACAGCAGTTCCACATTCTCTGAGTTTTGAATGATATGCACAGGGGTTGTTTTATGAGACTCCCCCACCCCCAATACCCCAGGTGATGGCATTCAGAGATCAGGAATTAATTCCCCTTTGATTCCCCAGTGCCTTACAAATGGCACAGACCAGAATGTTAATTTACAAGCGGAGATCTGCAAGAAATGTCACATTCCTGTACTGTCTTTAATTCAACTGAAAACTGAGTCCAAAAATCCACATCAGCCAGGCCTGAACTTGGTCCATTATTGGTACTGCCATCTCCACCGTCTGCAGCACCAGGATCAAGCATAGATCCTGGGCCAGTTAAGGCAGCTCTCATTGACTGCATGTCCCTTCACCCTTTGAATCACCCTCCTGAACCCTGGCTGGGGACTAGGAATCATTGAAAATGTGGGGAAGCCTCTTATCTGAGCATTACTTGGCAGCCCTCGGCATTGAGATAGGACCATCAGTGCTGGATAGACACATTGATTTCTCATAGACTCTTCAACCGAAGTCTGGCAGATCTGGGAAAACCTTTTATTTAACCCTTTCATTTCCCCATCCCCCACACATGCATTTTTTTTTTTTAATTTTGAAATTGTGGTTTAATTACACGTTTCCAGTCCCTTTCCTCCTTCTAAGCCCTTCCATTTGTCCCTCCTGACTCTCCTTCAAATTCATGGGCTCTTTTTCATTAACTGTTACTGCATGCAACATCATGTATTAGTATACACACACATATATTTCTAAATATAACCTGTTGAGTTTTATATAATACTATCACTTGTATGTATGTTTTCTAGGCTGACCATTTGATACTGGACAACTAATTGGTGTACCCTTGCTTGGGGAGGAGCAGTTCTCCTGCTCCCAGCTTTACTCAGTTCCCTGTGGTTCTCTGTAGAGTGTTGGAGACCCGTGAGGGCCCCTTTCCATTTGCAGCCTAGAATGTGAAGCTGGAACTCTCTGAAAAGAAAGGCAAAATTTTCCGTTTCCTTGAAACAAGGAATCGCGAACAGTCTGGCAGCATCCTTGAACCACTGTGGTGGAGATGAAGAACATCACCTAAATTAACACTTCAGAAAGTGATTCTGTCCTGGGACCTTTAGATATTACATAACCATCTGAAAATGTGCGCCCACTAGCGAGTAAAACAAATTCTTCAAAGTTCCAAGCTTTCGACAAGGAAGTATTTACCATGTTCGCATTAATGGTGCTCTTTTCTTAAGCGCCTGCTACACAGCCAGCACCCATACTGTGATAGCATGACCCTTGTTTTTCCGGTAAGGAACGGTGAGAGACTTGCCTAAGGACCTTTAGGTAGTATGCATAGGCACACCTGTGCGCGTGCTTGCGTGCACATGTGCATGCGCTTATGGAGGCCAGAGGACAATGTGGACATTGTTCCTCAGGAGACATTCACTTTCATTTTCTTTGAGAACGGGACTCTCACTGGCCTAAGGAGGCTAGAGAGGCTGCCACTGCACTCCAAAGATCTGTCTCTGCCTCCTCAGCATTGGGATTACACAACCCCACCACCATGCTCACTCAACATCATTTCTAGATTTTTAAACATGGCTGGATGCTAGAGTTAGAACTCAGGTCCCCGTGTCTGCCTGGCAGGCACATTACCAACTAAGCCATCTCTCTAGCCCATGAAGTAGCTATTTCCAGTCATGTCTATCTCAAAAAATAGCCACATACTTTCTAGTCTGCCCCACAGTATCCCAGAAAAAAAAAAGTCCTTATTTTTTGTTTAGCAATGTAGAACTCTGATCTTGACTAATCCTTTAGTAATTGTCTCCAAGTAAAATTAAATGTTTTATTATTTCATTTTAGTTAAATAGATGTTTTGCCCAGATGTATGTCTGTGCACCAGGGGCAGGCTTGGTGCTTCAGGAGCCATTTGAGTCCTCTGGTATTAGAATCTCAGACAGATATTAGCTGCTATAAGTGGAACCCTGGTCCTCTAGAAGAGCAGTCGGTGTGCTTGATCACTGAGCCATCTCCATGGTTTCTAAAGTACATTTTAAATAGAGGTCTTTTGTCAATATAAATTTTCTACTTGTTGTTGTAAAAAGCATCCAAAATGGTTTATTACCCTGCCTCGTAGCTCACCTGTAGATGGCAGAAGGATGATCCATTCCTATGGAAGAGGGTGCGATAAGATAAAGGATATTATCCTATGCAGAGTTGGAAAGGAGACAAAATTCCCATTCATGGTTCTGTCTTCTGCCTGTAACTCAGGAAAAGAAAATGCCTCCTAATTAATGAACAGCTAACTCACAGAAAAGCATCAGACTGACGCAGCTTTGAGCCTCTGCATTCTACCAGTAATGCAAAGCCAGGGCTGATATTCTCGCCCTGAAACACATTGCTACCAGATGGTCTCAGACAAAATTCAAGAGCAGTCATTAAAACACTATTTGCTAGCTAATGGCCAACATCCTCCAAACAGCTTATCCCCTTAAATTTGAGGAAAAAATTTTTAGAGTATTGTGGGTTTTCTACATTAACATATTTACATAAGACTTTATGAAGTAATTTCCATTTTGTTCCATTCTAAACTCTAGTTTGACATTAACCTGGCTTGGCATCATCTTGTTTACTAAGGCATTCCATCAGTTTCCGGGATCACTGCCTTCCCTTGTATACTCTACAATAAAGATCATGTTTCTGTGTGTGAATTTAGAGGATGTTATGTTTTCAATGTGTTCCCCAAATGTAGATATTGAAAGCTGAAGTTCCATTCAACAGTACTGGGAGGCAGAGCTTAATGGGAGACATGAGATCATGTGGACCCCACTGCATTGAGTGTATTGATGCCCTCTGCACAGGGTTTCCGTGTGAAAAGTTCTGTTGTACATATGTGCTCATGTCCGGTTGCTTTCTAAACAAGATAACGCATCATCAAGGCCATCCCTTATTAGATAAGGGCTCTTTGATGTAGCCTCCAGAACTTAATGTTTGTTACTTGTAAATTGTCCAGTCTCTAGTATTCTGTCATAGCGGTACCAAGGATATTGAAATGGGAGCTTTGAGCTTCTACCTCTTGAGCACCATCCTTGACAGCTTTATGCCTTCCACCCTCCTCCATAAACCCACACTCGTCTGAGCACCCAGACCTTGGTTCCTAAGGCAGACCTATACCAACTAAGGTCCGAAGAATCTGAGTCTATTCACATTAATGATTTATATCAAGCCATCTACCAAAGAATTGCAACTTCATATAATTCCAATATAATCAGAAGATGTAATGTAAAATTCTTGCTTCTTGAGGAAATTTACATACCATGTCCTTGAATACACCATCTGTTGGTTCTACATTTGCCCCTGAGGTCAAGCATGAACACTATCCAAATGGACTTTTCAACTCCATCCAAGATATACACTTTACTTTCAGCTTTAATACTGGCAGGTGCGAAATGCTAATGCCTAATAAAATCATCTACAGATCACTAGAAAGTTCTTCATTCTATCAGAATCTGGATGTTACTGAGGGCTTATGATTGTCTTTCTGCCTTCTTACATAGAAAGGGAAAGTCCTCTTTCCTTTGCCTGACTTCTCCCAAGTCTCTAGGATCTCCATTTACAGGAAGAATATTTCTCTGTGCTCGGTGACTTACTTAAGGGGTGTGTGTGTGTGTGTGTGTGTGTGTGTGTGTGTGCTCCCTTGACACAGAATCCAGGCTTGACCCCACGTTTCAAATGACCTCCACATCTCCCATCCTAATACTTACTTTTCTTGCTATGATACAAGTACCTTGACAGAAGCAACCTAAGGAAGGAGGGATTGTTTTGTCTCAGACTTCAAGAGTACAGTGAGTCATGACTGTGAAGTCAAGGCAGCAGGAGCCTGAAGCAGCGGGTCATTGTGCACCTGCAGTCAGGAAAGAGAGAGCAAGGGTTGCTTAGGCTCAACTAGCCTTCTCCCCTTTGCTCAGTCCAGCACCCAAGTCCAAGGAACAGGGCCCACTTTTACAGTTTGTCTTCCTACCTCAGTTATCCTAATCAAGATCATCCCTCACAGATATTCTTGTAGGCTTATCCCAGAGGTGGTTCTAGATCCTATTCAGTTGATAATCCATATACAAATCCATCTCCACAACCTGAGGTACAGAGACTACTTAATGGCTTGCCCTGAAAAAATAGAGTAAGGCAGAGGAAGACCAGGGGAGAGAGGGAAGGAAGGAAGGAAGGAAGGAAGGAAGGAAGGAAGGAAGGAAGAAACAAAGAAGTTTTATCCTTAATCTTAAGTTAACAAGAAAGAGCGTGGCTATCAATTAGTGGTCTCAAATGGAAAATCAGATGTTTCTCAAGGTATCCCTAACTCAGGATACTGTCTAGCATCCACAATACAGGGATATGTTAAGTCCTGTGACTAAAAGACCCAATTTCTATTAATGCTAAATTTACACCAATAATCTCATTAAAAAAAAAAAAACAACTAAGATATTCTGTGTCTTAAAATGCTTCTAACAAAGTTTCTTTTCATCCATATTAGAGTTCTGGCTTTTTTCTTTTCCTAGTTAACTAAATTAATCATAAATTAAGAGTCTGGAATTATGATCTTTTTGTATGCCAGACTCAGCCCTGACTTTTCCCTGCTTTGTGACAATGTGTAACTCTAGTTAACCTGTCTTAGCTGTTGTTTCTCCTTGAAAATGGGACCAATGTTTTCCTATCATCCTGGCTCACTAGATGCATTGATAAACTATGTAAGGAAAAGTGTGTAGTCTGGGAGGTAAACCACAAATGAGTTATTGCCAGGACCCTCATCCTTAAGGCAAACTTGATAACTTCCCCTTGACCTCTTTAATGTGGGGGATTTCTTCTCTCTGAACAAATTAACACCTAATTTAATGAATACAAACAAAATACAAGTAAGAGAAACCCAAGCATCCTGGAGACTCAGGAGGAGACTTGTGTGAGAGTGTAAACATGTCAAGGAAGATAGCTGCAGCCAAGCTGCACATGTTTCCATGACGTTTCGGGCACAATGACAAGCACATTCCAGGCTGCCTGGCCTTGACTTGCTTTCATTATGCAATGTGCTTCTATCCACAGTCTCACTTTCTATGGTTTCACTGTAGATCAGCCCCCTTCAGCAGTCATCCGTGGCCTGAGAAGATTAAATAGCAAGTTCCATACGTAAATAAGTCATGTTTTAAGTTGTATACCATTCAGAGCAGTATAGCAGACCTCACAGCATCCTGTACTCTCCTCTCTGGGATACAGATCTGTCCTTTGTCCAGAGTATCCCTTCTGTGTGTACCACCTATGTCCTAGTCACTTGGTAGCCCTTCCAGTGATTAAGCTGAGTCTTCTGACTTCACAGTATACACCTTCACATAACCCTATTTTACCTGATACTTATCCTAGAGTGCAAATATTTATTATATAATGTTTAATTTTTTAACATTGTTGCTTATTATTATTAATTCTTTCAAGTTCCTATTATACCTAAAGTATCAATTAGACATCATATCTATATATGTATAGCTTTAAAAAAAAAACATAGTAAACAGAGGTCAGTGCTATGTGAGGTTTTGGAGATCTCCTGGGTTTTCAAATGTTATCTCCGTAGAGAAAAGAACATATGAATGTCTACTTTGGGATGACTTGTGCTTGCTATTTGCATATACAACTCAACTCCTTCTCTGGTGTTTCTGTCAATGAAAGAAAATATAACCACTTCTCAAAAATATATATCAGTGGGACACCAGCATATCTGTGGGCAATACTCTGAGTTAGCAGTCACAGTTATATACCTACAGGCATAAGCTGGAGCCACATACAAATGCATATGTACAGGGAAGACCTCAGGGAGTAGGGACCGCATGCTTTAGCTGAAGCAGATAGGCTCCCATGTGCTCTGGGGATGATGTCCAAGGAAAATGTGGCCTACCAGTGCCATATCTTCAGATTTTTTTTAAAATAAAACCTTCATATTTAGATTTCTTAATGAATATTTTTGAGCAGAAGAAATGGCTCTTTCAGCAAAATGCTTGATGAAGAAGCTTGAGAACCTCAATCCATTTCTACAACTCACAAAACAAACAAACAAACAAACAAACAACAGAAACAGACACAGTAGCATGCGCTTGTAAATCTAGTCCTAAGAAGGTAACAAAAGGAGATTCTTGGGGCTCTGCTGGCTTGCCTGCCTAGTCTAATACCTGACTGAGTTTTGGGTTAGTAGGACACACTTCAAAAAACAAGGTGAGTAGCTCCTGAGGAGTAATACTCATAGTTTTCTTCTGACCTGGCACACACACACACACACACACACACACACACACACACACAAACATATAAACAAATGCACAAGTACAAATGCATACACGAACAAATATACACAACACGTGCACACACACACACACACACACACACACACAAACAAATACACACACAAATGCTTGTGATGGGTTTGACCTATAGAAACAGCACTTTCATATGGTTCAACTCACTATTATATGAAATATTTTAAAATTCTATTTTATTGTCATGTGAGAAATCTCAGGAGCACTTGCCACTCAGCATCTGTCCTGGTTTAGCATGTACACATATGGAGATGTTCCCAGCAGCCGCATTTGTTGCAGCATACATTCACCTCGCAGAAGGTCCAACAGTCTGTAGAGCCCCTTCATATTCCACAACACTATACAGCTCATTCTATACATCTGTCCCAGTAGGACCCAAAGCCTTACAATTGTCAAAAGTGACAACCGCACAAGTGAATATATAATTTGTTGGCCAGTGGCGCTAGTTTTGTCACATCTTTGGTCATAAGTCTCAGAGGGTTACATGTAAAATATATTTCACTGCCTGTTCCCAAAAGGGAACAGTGAAGCCTACGACCAGATGATTGTGTCATCTGCTCATGGCAATGTCAGTCTCTACACCCCTTAGCTCCTCTGCAGCGGCTTAGCTTCCCCTTCATCTTCCTTTTTTCTGGTCCTTAACCAGGCCCCTGCCTGATTGCTGCCTCCTCCACTGATTTCCCTCTACTCTCCTCTTTGAACCTTGCCTGTCTTTCATTTTCTGTTTTCTGTTTACCCATCTTATCGTCCTGCATTCTTTGTCCTTCCCATTCCATTCTCTCCAAGTCCTCCCCTTTTGCCTTTCCTCAGACCCTGTCAAGTCTGAACCCTCTCTTCATTTTTATTTGTGCATTGTCTCCTTCAGTTTCTAGGTCCCTAGATAGCTGAGGTTTCTAGCACAGTACCCGGATTTTTAGCAAACATTCCATAAATACCAGTCAGTCCTTTTGTATGTGATTTTAGGTGAAGGGAAAGAAATATGCAAAATAAACAACTGAAGTGGAAACATAAAATCAGAGCCATGAAAAGGAGGAGAAATAAAATATGTGACCCGAAAGGATAAGTCTAGTAAGAATGATTGACCATGAAATCCTGCTTCCTGGCAGCCCACCAGTGAATTTTTAGACCCATGCATTCTCTGGCACATGGAGGTTGAAGAGCCAAAAGAGAGGAAATGAATTCTCTTTTTGCCTTGACCCAGCCCTGCTTTTGGAGCACATATTATTCCCCATAACTCCATTTTGTTTTCAGCAATCCATTAATCTTCCACTGCACACCCAGAGTTTCATTGTGTTAAAGCCTCATTCATATCCTGTTTGGAAGGTTGTTCTATATGGTCAACACAAGGCTTCTGATGAAGGTCATTTATGTGGACACTGTTGCTATGGTCTTGTGAAGGGAGACTTGGAAGTCTTGGTTAATGAGCTTCCTGGATGCAGGTTCCAGCTGCAGGGGGTTGGTGTAAGGGAGAAGGAATCAGACAAAGGAACAGATGACAGCTCTTCAGATTCCTTTCCATTTTTCTTCGAAGGCACCCTGTGTCTCACCCTTCCTTGCCTCTTGCCTATCACCCTCTTTCTGAGACCAATTTCAGGTTAAATATCTTATTCCAGGGAGACTCCCAAACTTTACTGCGAATGCCTTGATACTTAATCTAAAAAGCCATCAAGGTAAGGGCTGGCTCTAGAGGTGAGTTCAGCTCTTGTGTTTTCTAGGGGGTATCACTGGTCAATTGCTTTTTCATCTGCACTTCTTTGTTTAAAAAACAAAACAAAACAAAACAAAACAAGGATGGGGGTATTCATTAGACTCACAATAGAGGTGAAGCAGACAAGCATAGGAGTAACAAGCAACCCAAACCCCTGCTTGGTTTGAACACATGCCCATCACTCTCCCAGTAATATTTTAAACAGTATCCTAGCCACACGGGACAGCACCTGCATTGAGCTGCATGCCTCCCTTCTCCAAAGCAATCTAGTCATGCTATAGCCGCCCCCCTCAGCAACATCACTTAATAAAAGTAACTCCTTTTGTGGCCAAAACATATCCTGATGCTAAGGGTAGTGGGGCAAACCAGTCTAGAGTGATTTAGGCTGCATGTGCAGGAAGGAAAACTCTATCCTCGACATGTTTGTGTATATTTGGAGAGGAAAAAGAAAACCCTACTTACTATCTTATGCCTATGCATAATTTGCATATGATTACATATGTGTAATGACACAATATTAAAACCAGATGCATCATAGGAAAAAATATCCAATGGCTTACAAACTCAAACCTATCAATTAAAAGAGAAAGCATCCCTACTCTGCCCCCAACCACTAGCTCTTCCTCCTGGGGCTATACAAAGAAACTCCTGACAGTAAGCATGGGCACTGAGGAAGGACTTGCTCTTGAAGCTCTCTTGCTCTTTGTCCTGTACTTTCATGTCACTTCGGAATGAAATCCCTCCATCCTGTGTACTCATGTATGCTCCTTTGGTTCTTTAACAAGATGCCAAAGACCTGCAAACACCCAGCCCAGACAGAAACAATCGGTAACAGGGTTTCAATGAAATACTAAGGTGCTATGCAAATAAACCATAGCTACTGTTAAAATCCTGTCTTCACCCTTGGAGATGGGCTACAATAGAGACCACTAGCAAGCAGGGTGTGGGCTGGATCGTGGTACATTAGGTTCTCTTCCCTTCCTTCCTTTGTCCTTGTCTTTTTCTCTCTCTTCCTTCTTTCTTCTTCTTCTATTGCCCCCAGCCTGAACACACATTTAATGAGAATCCTAATAAATTCTAATCCTGTGTAGATTTCATGGCAACAATTCCAACGGTAAACTGACTTCATGGTAAAATTTTCCCCCTTTTCCATACAAGACAATATTCTGAGCCTGACTTAGGTGACTTCCTGAGAGAGATTGAGGTGCCTGGTGAGAGGAGAAAGCATGCGCCGTGCCGTGTAACTTAAGAATGTGGGCATTGCAGGCATACTCTCAATCCTGGCTGCACCTTAACTATTAGTAAGGGAGCCTCCAAAAGCCCCTAAAGTGCAGGCTCTACCCACAACCATTACATCGGAGCTCTAGCGGTGGAACTGAGGCGTGCATAATTTTTAGCGCTCCCCCAGTGACTTTAAAGTGCAATCATTATGAAGAATCACCAATTTCAGGACTGTGTTAATCAATGGCGTGGAAAGCTGCTGAGTTCCCAGGGCTTTTGTGTCTCTCCCTTGATTTGACGGCACTGATTATTCTTTAGCCCCTGCAGAACCCTTCAAGGAACTTTGAAGAAAGGGAAGCCAGGCTGTGGAAGGAAGGCTATAAAATGCCTATAGCAAGTATATCCCAGTTTTTCAACCAAAAAAAAAAAAAAAATGGTGGACAGGAGGGAATGGGGTTAGAGGAATTAGCAATAATAACATAATTCAGTTTCAGAATCAATTGATATGCAAGACCTAAGCATTTTTGAGCCAAGATAAGTCAAACCAAATCACATTAAGTTTATCAGTTAAACTTTTTTTTTAAGTGAGAAGCTGTTTGCCTTCATCCAATAGATTTATAAAAGGGTCTTGATCATGTGGCTTCCATCCACCGCACTCCATTATATTTATTTTTAATTGTTGCTTGTGAAACGGGTCAAATGTGTCACTTCATTACCTCTCCTTATCTTCACAATTATCCCATGAAGTAGCTACCTTCCATTTTACACATAAGGAACAAAGTTCAGATGAGTAAACAGGACTCATGGAGCACAAATGTTTGCCTAAAGTCAGTAAGAAGCCAAACTAAGACTCAAGCCTGGGTCATTTTCAGCCTCTAAAGCCTACGGTCTTTGACCCTGAATGTCTGGATGTAAAATGTAAAATGCTTCAATTCCTGCAAAGCTGGGTGTTTATTTTATAACCTGAAAAAATGACAACTGTGCCCCAAACACCAGAGTCTCAGAATAAAAGAGAAAAACATCCCCAAGGCTGTAGCTATCTTTTCAGGTCCGAATCATTTCAAAGAAAAATAGAAGGGTGTGAGGTCTTTGCTTTCAATGACACAGATGCCAGGGATGTTGGAGAGGAGCAGCCAGAATAGAAATTACCCATAACTGCCACTAATCAGGAAATGTCGCTCCCTCAGCTCTGGACAGTCAAGGTTCGATAGGAATGATTGCTCCAAACACCGTTCATCTCTACCATCTGCTCCTTCCTCCTCCCTAGACAAGTACTCCTTGCTGACTTTTGTCTGCCAAAGCATCATGTGTGCCAGCCCATTTGGCCATCTCCTCTTGAGGAAACCCAGTCTCCACAGCCTTTGATTGCTCTGAAAACTGATTAGGGTCCATTTGCAAGCCGCAGTCTCCTGCTAATGCCTCCAGGTGTCTGTGATCCACAGAGCTTTGATTTCTGGTCTATTAACTTAGAAGAGAATTAAACCTAATAAAAATATAGCATTAGCTCTAAATAGCCACATAATGCAGGGCCATGAGATGCTCTCCTTTGGTCTACAAAACGCCGAGATTTGTGTGAGTTCTCCTGTGCAATGAGAATGAGCGAAATATCACTTCCTCCTCATAAGAAAGGCTGATGCAATATTCCCTTGAAGGAGTAAATGGAACTTTATATTACCTTAATATAAAAATAAAACCACTTTAATGCTACATTTAAAGGGGGAAACTGGCTTGTAACTTCATTCCAGAAATTTAGGTTCCTTGAGAATAAATCTCTTAATAAGACTATAAGTTGGCTTGTTCAGTTTAGATAGAAAAAAAAAATCACAATGTCCAATAAAGCAAAGATTAACTAAGCATTTATTTCCTTTCCAGCTCACATTTTCTTTTCTTTTCTTTTTCAAAAATTACTCTAACAAGATTTCAAAAGAAGGCATGTTGTACATCCATAAATACAGCCATCTCTGATAGAACACATGACTCAGACCAAATTGGTTCAGGGAGTTTATGGCAATTTGGTCATGGCTGCTGTCCAGGATATTCACAGTTTATTGCAACAGTTGTAAGGAGAACAGGGAAAGTAGGTACTGGCCCAGCATTCTGCCTGGAGAGGGACCTTAGCTTTGAGTGAGTGTAGGACCAGAATTATCCCCCACTATTAGCCTCCCATAGTTGTTTATCATCACTTCTTACCTAAAAAGAAGCTGACGGAGATGAAATAAATAGACAGTATGGCCAATACATGCTTCAGATTGGTGTATGAACTGCACTTCTCTAGTTTTTCAAACTGTGTTGGAATCCATACATGAATACATCTTGGAAGGTAACAACCAAGGAAGAAAAAAATCTCTAAGCTCCAACTCTGGAGGCAAATGTCCCCTGTGAGTATAAAGTTTTCATAAGGCACATCCTAGTATTCATAGCCAGGGTAACAAGCCTTGCCCACAGTTAGTTGTGAGTGAAGCTCTTGTGGAAGACTGGTGTGTACATTTAATCACCATCAAAACCAAATTAGCAACTAGGGAAAAATAAGGCAAAGGAGTCCCAGAAAAAAAAAAAAGAGTGAACAGGGTTCTAAAGGAATGAGAAAACCCACATACATCATCAGGAACAGGGAAGGAGAGACTTGCCTACAGTATCTTCCCTAAAGGCCAAGTAGCTCTGTTAAGTCAGAAAGGAATGTTCTGGAAGAAAAATCATAAGATGAAAGAAAGAGATTAGAAAAGGATTTGAACTGTGAAAGGATGGAAATAGAAGGGAGGTGATTCTGACTTTCTTCTGAAAGAAACTGGAAGCCATCAAAGGCTCTGGTGTGAGGGAAAGACATGTGGGAAGCAGCGTTTGAGGAGATTAAGCCACTGCAGTGCAGGAGGGGAGGGGTTACAGTCTGAGGCCAGATGGGAGCCTTCCTTGTCTTTCCAAGGCTCTCTGGAGGTCAGAGCTATATGAGGCTGTGAGTTCTTTCAGCTCTGCTGATCTCGGCCCTGGGCACAGGAAAGCCCAGAGGATGAGCCAGTGGCCCAGAGCTTGGCCTAATGTACTTCATGCTGAAGGTCTAAGTCCCCTTGGTTTTTGATGTGGACATGTCATCAGGACATTGAGTGAATTCCAGAAGGTCTTCCTGGGGAGAACACGCAATAAGGAGGCCCCACACAACACACATGTGGACCTCGGGGGGCAGAGAGATGCTGATGAGGGGGAAAGCAGACTGGAGGCAAAATGAGATCTTTCCCCCAATGTGGTAGGACATAAATTTAAATTATGGGTCCCAGTGCAGAAACAATATGTGAAGCCTCGCTTGAATACAACTAGCGCTTGAGGAATGGTTTTCTGCAGACACTCTGTCTTACCTTCTGAGTACTCATACGTGCACATGAGGCTCTGGTGAATTCTACAGAGCAATCTACAGAGACTAAGGTGCCAGGGGCATCCTAATGGGGACTCAAATTTGGAAGCAAAAGTTTCTTTCACATTGCTTAGCAGTTATACAAGTTCAAGAATGCTATGCTAGGGAACAAGAATTAAACCTGCTGTCACTCTTAGCCATGTGACCTTGGGGGAGTTTGCTCAAAACTAAATAGTAATAGTAATACAAGGGTCCAGTGACACTGCAACTATGACAATATCTCACTCAAAACAAGGAGGTGGTCCAGGAGTGAGCAGGGTCAGATATCAATGTAGATAGAACCAGTCAGGAAAAGCAAATGAGTCTTGTAGGATTGCTAAGAATTCAGAGCTCACTAGGTACTTGCCTTACTTGGTATTCTCATGAAAAGGGAGCCATAGTGGATAATTCATAAACACCTAGACAAGTCGAGAGAGGCCAGAGATTGAAAAAAAAAGAAAGAATCACTGTGGTTTATCCAAAAATGAATCCCATATTTTAATTATCCACAGGGACAATATTATGTTGCTGATCCCAGAACTGAGACTGAGGAGGAATCTCTGCCAATATGATGGGTAGAAATGAGTAATAGTAGATTGATGTTACCAACATTTGAGTGATGGATGATTCTACCTTACAGAGAACTCTATAGGGCCTTGAGAGGCACATGGTGTCCCAGCTCCTTCCTGCCTCCCAACTAAATGGGACAATCTCAAATACCTCCAGGAAAGAGCTCTACCACAGTCCCATGCCTGCACCAAACCCACAGGCAGAGAATACTAGACTGCTACAACAAATGTTAGTATAAGAAACTGAATTGTGGAATCAAACAATAAATCTCAGCATGGAAGACAATTTACAGGTTGCCATTCAAACTTCTCAAAGCCCTGACAGAATATCTGGCCCCTCCTTGAGAATTCATGGTGGCTAATCATCACTTTTAGAGTCTGCTATCTAGGTCCAGCTATCCTATTAAAGTAGGCTTCCAACCCTTTCAAACAATGACTCTTTGAACAGGAATATTCTCAAAGTGCATGACAAGGCCAATCAAGAAGTAGGACCCACTCCCAGACTCTGAAGGCAAAGGGAAAGAAAAAGATGGCTACCCTACATAAAGCTGGGAGGCCAGGTGACAGTCCCACCTCTATCCAGGTAGGGGTAGATATAGCTAGCAGTATTCTTGATATTCCAGGATCCCTAATGTCTTCTGTGCCAACTGCCCCACTGTCCTGAGGTTTGGCCTAATCTGTCACAGTTCTGGTGGGCCTAACAGCAATGATCTGCCTATGGCCTTCAGAGGCTTCCAGTTGGACTATCTGAGTAAACAGGGTTTTGAGTCTGCAATGGATAATCAGGCATTGAAAGTTCCTTCCTGGGGGCCAGGATAACCCATAAGTCTTTTAAACAGACAGGTGAATTTGCAGTTGCAGAATCTGTGAATAATGACTACTTACAAACCATACGTTTACCACACTACCAGACACAGTCAGTTCTCATGGCCTACTCCTCGTATGTATCCAAAATCATCAGTAATACTGAACTGGCAGCACTGAGCCACTGATGAACTACTGGGAAGTTTAGGGCTCTGCTCCTGAAAGCCTTCATGGCAGTCTTAATAATTGATCACTCTAAAACCTCGTCTTTCTTGCGTTTATGTTTAGATCATCTTTTCCATGTACTGTTGAATCATTAACATTGAACAGCTTTCCAAGAGCACTGTAGCTTTCACATGAACAAAGTATGTCTATCACACAGTTTGCTCTGTAATACACAGGCTTCCTGCACCTAAGAATACTAGAGAGGAAACTAGCCATGTGCATTTTTGTGTTGATTTTATTTATTTCTATTTTAAGTGGATGAAGGTTTGCCTGCATGTATATATATGTACATCGTGTGCATGCCCTTGGAGGCAGAAGAGGCTGTCTGATCCTTGGGACTGAAATTAAAGACAGTTGTGATCTCTCATGTGAGTGTTAGGAATTGAATTCAGGTTCTCTGGAAAGAGGAGCCTATGCTCTTAACCACTGAGCAATCTCTCTAGCCCCTCCAATTTCATTTTAAACAGCAGGACCATAAAGTGAAAGAAAATGAAGATAAGAAGAGGGAGGAAAAGAAAGAAGAAAAGGAAGAGGAGGAGAAAGAGGAGGAGGAGGAGGAGGAGGAGGAGGAGGAGGAATCATTTCACAACAGGAAGGTTGAGAGGTGAAGGCAAAAGGTCATCTTTAACTTCAGCCATGAACACCTGCAAATAAAATAACTACAAATGCCAAGAGCATTCATGTAGAAATTACAGACTTCTTATCCAATGGTGAATTCAAACTACCAGAATCTGTAAATGATGAGGAGTGGTTATCTATATCCAAAAGTCATTCTCTCTAACTCAGCTTAGCAGGTCCACAGTGAAGTCACAGGTAAGCTTCTACATAAAACTGTTCTACTAGCTAGCCTAAAGGGATCATGTGTCAGGGGGTAACACAGCACTCCATTATAACATACTATTTTGTTTTGCAAAGATGAAGACCTCAAATTTTCAAGCCATTCCACTATACTACATAAACCATTTGTATACTTCAGCATTAAATTTAGAAAATATTTTTCCAGTGAAAGCAGACTCTTTTTCTAACTAAACTTTAACTTAATTAATTAATTAATTAATTTGTTTATATTTATTTTATGTGCACTTGGTGTTTAGCCTACATGTACCTCTGTGTAAGGGTGTTGGATCTTGGAGTTACAGACTAGGTGCTGGGATTTGAACCAGGGTCCTATGTGCTCTTAACCACTGAGCCATCTTTCCAACCCCTGAACAGTGACTTCTTTTTAGCTTGATTTTGCTTTAGTTCACTTTGTTTTGAGAACTCATTATGTAACTGAGGATGACTTTGAACTTCTGACTCTCCTGTTTTTACCTTCTTAATGGTGGATTACAGGCATGTGCCTATACACGTGTAGTTAATACTGTACTCAGGATGGAACTCAGGGCTTCCTACATGCTGTGTAAGCATGCTACCACCTGAGGCACATCCTCAGTTCTGTTTTTTCTATTTTTTAGTTGATACATGATAATCTGATAATTCTACATGCCGGCCAGGGAACAGTAAGGAGTGGTGGGTGGCAATTTGATATTTTCAAATACGTAGGCAGTACATGTTGAACACAGCAGAGTCACTAGTAGGTATATTACTTCAAACACTTGTCATTTGTGTTGGGGACATTCAAAACTTTTATAGCTTTTTTGAAACATAACTATTATCTACAACTAATATCAGCTGCCTTACTGATCTACAGACTACTAGAATGTAACTCTCTAACCTGAAGATGGTTCAACACATAGCCAGTGTCCCTAGTCCTGTCCCATCTCTTTACCCTTCCCAGCTCCCATAATCACCATTCCAATCTCTAACTCATTGGACTGTTGGTTTATCTTCCACATGTGAGGAAGAGCATGCCACCATTATCTTTCTGCTTTTGGCTTATGTCATGTAGCATATTGTCCTCCCAAACACGTAAATCAGACTGTCTGGAACTGCTACAAACTGACCTTAGTTCTGTGCTTGGGAATGACACAGGATAAGGTGTCTCTTTCCACAGACCAGCCTTTCAGACACTTGAAGTCGCTGGCAGTTTCCCTCTTCTAAGGTGACAGCTTCCCACATCCAGCATCCTCCTCTGATCTCTCCTCATAATCTCTCCAATTTCAACATCATGGTTACTTTTCCCAGAGATGTTCTAATTCATCAAAATGAATAGTCATCTCTTGCCTAGGCTCTAGAATACCATTAGTAACATCAAACTCTGTGTGCAAGGCAAATTAATTCACAGGACTTTTGTGAGGACAGATTTCTCAAAATCTATGAGACTACTTTTTAAAAGAAGTCTCTTTCCATGTCTCATAGTGAATCCTAAAGGAAGTGGTGAGGTGATTCAAGCAGTAACCATACCTGCCACCAAGTCCAACGACCTGAGTTCAGTCCTTAGGAACCACCCGGTGGAAGGAGAGAACAACTCTCATAAGTTGTCTATTGACTTTCACAAGCACACTGTCTTAGAGTTTTACTGCTGTGAAGAGACACCATGATCAAGGAAACTCTTATAAGAACAACATTTAACTAGGGCTGGCTTACAGGTTCAGGGGTTCAGTCTGTTTTCATCAAGGAGCATGGCAGCATCTAAGCATGCATGACGATGGAGGAGGTGAGAGTTCTACAACTTCATCTGAAGGATGCTAGCAGAATACTGGCTTCCAGGCAGCTAGGATGAGGGTCTGAAAGCCCACACTCACAATGACACACCTACTCCAACAGGGAGTGTCACTCCCTGAGCTGAGCATCTACAAACCACCGCACACACCATGGTATGTGTACATCTATGCAAACACATACATACTACATGCACAAACATGCACACACACACATGCCCAAATGTACACATGCACACTCTCACTAAGATAAATAAATATGGGAAACAATAATACACATGCTTGCACTAAACTTAATTCTGTTACAAGAATGTTCATTATGGATATTTTTACTGCTCCGACATGTGGATATACTTAAAACATCAAAAATTATAGTACTAAAGAATTTATGCCACATCAATATAACCACTAAATACTTTGTAGCCATGAAAGATGGTGTCAGAAAGCCTGTATTGAGCTACATAGGTGTCTGTAAAGTCATAGAGAACTATATAGAAGAATGAGCACAATCTGATTACATTTTAATTAAAGTAGCCATCTATTTTCATGATATACAGAGAAAAATATTCCCACAGGCTAATAGTAGCTCTCTGTATTAGCCACTTTTATTGCCGTGACAAATAAATACATAAATAAATAAATAAATAAATAAATAAATAAATAACAGGTTCAAACAGTAGAGACTCATTTTAGCTCATGATGTTGGAGGGTCAATTTAGTCCCTGATAGACAGGCCCCATTGCTGTGTCTCTGAAGAAGTAAAGCAAACTGTCATAGTGGCAGGCTGTGGCTCAGTGTGGCCAGAAATAGAGAGACAGAGAAGGATTGGTGATATCTTCCAGGTTGTCCCAGGGACCTACTTCCTCCAAATAGACTCCACCTCCTTCTATTTGCCATCCACCAAAAAGACATCAAAGTAGAACCACACTGGGAGATACTTCATATTCATACCACACATTCTCTACGGTTTATTTAATCTAAAGTATTTCTTTTTGATTCTTGTTTTCTTCATTCAATAAGCAACTTTAATCATAATAAGAAAAAGTAACCAGTTGTTAGTTTTCCATTACTCTCAGGATAGAGAACAACACCCTGGCATGAGACTTAGGACTGCCATGACTTCACTTTTCCTTACACTATCACTTTCCACTTTATCCCAACACATCACCCCAAATCCCCAACTTTCTACCCCTGCTGTTCACCTGACACAGGCTGATGATTTTCTCCTATAGAACTAGGTTAAGAAACTAGCTTGGGGGCTGGGGAGATGGCCTGCTAAATAAAGCTTTTATTACACAAGCGTGAGAACCCGAGTCTGTTCCCCAGCACCCACATTTAAAAAGTTGGTAGGCATGGTAGCTACACGCAACCTCAGTGTTCTTGAGGCAGAGAAGGGAGAGCCCACAGCAAGCTATATAACTAGTCCAGTCAACTCAGTCATCTCCAGGTTCAGTGGAAGAACCTGCCCCACTCATTGAAAAGCAGGGAGCACCCAAGAAAGGAACCCAACATCAGCCCCTTGCCTCTACATGGACACAAGAATACATACGTACGTGTGTGTGTGTGTGTGTGTGTGTGTGTGTGTGTGTGTGTGTGTGTATGTGTACACACTCACGTGCACCATGTATACCATATACATGCAAACAAAAACCAATGACATCAGAGAAACTGCTCTCAATTACATGAATAGCAAGAAGGCACTCCCTATCCAAGGTTGTGTGTGCCTAATCTAAGTCTCTGTCTCTCCAGGATTGGGACTGCACAACACAACTTTTCTATCTCTGTAGCAAAGGAAAATCACCTGCGTTGTTTACAACATTACCTGGGAATAAAGAGTCTCAAGCATAGTCACTTCTTCCACTGCCATGTCTACGAGTAGTAAAAATGATTCCAGAGACGTGTTCTTCCCTTTGAGAGAATGACCCCTGCTCTTCAGAGCAATAGTGTAGCCAGATATTAAAGTCCGGTTTGCAAACATATGCCCATAGTCAGAATCACGAATATGGTCTACTGTGTTTCATTATAAGAATTTAATATTGAATTACAAAACCCAAATGGCATAAATAAATTCCAGATGTCTTCCCAAATCCCTAAATCTCACATTAGACTAGAAAGAGACATTGCTGTGTATGAATGGCTACATTTAGTTCCCTGAAAAGCCCCCAGAGATCCTCAGCCATCCCTCAGGCTTCCCCCAAGAAAATATTTGAACTCTTGAGCTCTTGAGATTCACAGCCCAGCTGCCTGACATGTGTGCTGCCTTTCTTTCTCTCTACAAGGGACAACATCACCATGGTAAAGTACAGAGAGTGGGAGCCAGGCTGCCTGGGTTCCCCTGCACTGGGATAGCTTTATCGAAGTTCCTCCATCTCCTCCTTTGTCACGTGAGAACCAACACAGTGACCACACTTCATGGCTCTCCTACCATGGTGCTGACCATACAGCTGAGTGGCTGTGTGTTGTTACTAAGAAATGCATGGCATGGGAGATCCTCCAGGGAAAGTTCATGCTCCTCTTTCATCCCAGATGAACAGACTTTAAATTTTTATTGCCAATAGTCTCCTTTTGCAAAAGACAACTGAACTAACTTCTGATCATAGACAGTCCTAAACCTGGCCAACCCCCAAGTTCCCCTACCAGACACAGTATTCCTGATCTGTGTGCTTGAACCATGTCATTCCACCCAATGTCAGATGTGCAGAAACAACACCACAGATGCTCTGTCCTCAAATGGTTTGTGAGAATGGCCTCCATCTCCAATTAACTTAAAAATCAAATCTATGAAATTCCAAGATGCTTATGCAGCTCAGCATTTTCTTCCTTCTTAACCCTGGGACCTCATCGGTAATTGGCATCTGTGTTTACAAGAAACAATTACAACTACAAAAGGCCATCATCACTGACCCTTAACAGTATTTGCAGCCCGTATATCCTTCAGAGGCTCAGTTCACACCTCCAGAGTGTGAGTGGATGCCAGATGGCAACTGCATCTCATGATAGTTCATGCTTGGCTTGCCTCTCACCTCTGAATAGTAACAAACTGTGCACAAATTCAGTGTTTACACACTGCTTTCACATGCAACCCCTTGCTTACTCCTCCCATCAACTCTGTGAGAGTAAGTTTTATCATCATCATCATCACCACCACCACCACCACCATCTTACCACATTGTAATGTATAAAACTGAAGCATGGGAAGATGAGAACCCTTGTCCTAAATCATGAGCCAGTAAGAAATTTAGTAGGTCTTGGAACTTGGATTCCTTGCCTTTAAAATTTGTACTCCCCCCCCCCCCCCCCCCCC